>ML252535.1:0-90147 GCA_005239495.1 Nicotiana undulata | reverse complement strand
GGGGAAATTATCCTATTTATTCAATAAAATCATCATTCTTGAAGAATTCCCAAAATTCAATCCCGGGCCCGCACGCTCGGATTCCGAAAATTCTCGAAGAAATCACTCACCCAAAGCCTAAGGATCGTTAATATACGACTTTTACTTGAATTCATAGCAATAATTGAGCAATTCACCAATTTCCTCAAGAACCCTAAATTTACTACCAAAATCTTGATTTTCAATGATCTAGTAGTTAATCCCATTAATAATTCATGTATTAAACTAGTAATAGGGAGGAATTAACTTACCTCTGTAGTAGCTAGGTCGTGGTGTGTTCTTCCCAAGCTCACAAGTCTCTAATGGAGGTACGAAATGAAAAGAGATGAAGAAATTCCGTATTTTAAAGAATATGTACTGCCTGGCCTACAGGGGTTCCGCACCTGCGGCTCGAGGACCGCACCTGCGGATCGAGGACCGCACCTGCGGTCTCGCGCCTGCGAGATGGGGCTCGCACCTGCGGAGTAGGACGGGAAGGACTGGGCCCGCACCTGCGGAGCTGGAGACCGTACCTGCGGCTACGCTCCTGCGAAATTGGATCCGCACCTGCGAGATTCCCGCAGCTGCGAGGATGGGACCGTAGGAGCGGTCCCGCACCTGCGACTGGGCAACCGCACCTGCAGTCACACCAGAAACAGGTGCACCAACAGCTATTTTAGCTGGTTTTTGACCTCGTGTGGTGTCCGGGAGGCACCTGGGCCCACCCGAGCCCCTGTCCAAATATACAAACAAGTCCTAAATCATAATACTGACTCGCTCATGCCTTCGGAATGCCCAAAACAACACTAAATCTTAAAATCACACCCCAAAACCCCTAAAACCATAACTTTAAGAACTTCAAGTTCTTGATTTCTATATCGATGCGCCGAACCGACCTATACAACTTGGAATGACATCAAATTTTGCAGACAAGTCATAAATGACATAACGGAACTATTCCCGGTCCCGGAATCACATTCGGACCTCGATAACATAAATTCCCGTTTCAAACCATATTTCAAACTTAAGGAAATCCTTATTTCTATATTGGGCGCCGAAACGCCCCCGGGTTATCGAAAACCCATTCCGAACATACGCCCAAGTCTGAAATCATCATACCAAGCTACTGACACTGTCGAAACTCGATTCCGAGGTTGTTTTCTCAAAATGTTGACCGAAGTCAAACTCGGCCAAATAGGCCAACCTTAAGGAACCAAGTGTTCCTATACTGCTCAAAACACTTCCAAGTCCTAAACCACCCGCAAGTCACAAATCTCAAGAAGCCGCTAAGGGAAGTCTTATTTAGGGGAACGGGGTTCGATCGCGTAAAACGACCGCGGGTCATTACATAGACAATAACTATAAAGCAAGAAGGAAATCTAACAAATAATTAAATACTACAGCAACAATGAAATAACTCAGCCGCCTTTTTCAGGTCTCCGCTATAACCAATACTCAAGTAAATCTCCAAGTTTCCAAACTTTACTTTAAAATAATCACATGTACGAAATATAAGAAAAACTGTAGAGTAAAACAAAAATTCCCAAATCATTTAAAGTTTAAAAATCAGTAAAACATCATTTTTCCCCAGTTTCACTGTCTTGTTGCGGCGTGCAACCCGATCCCACCTATTCACAATATCACAATCAATGTATTCACATGTATCACGATCAATTATCCACCCTTATCGCACCAGTTATCCACCATTATCACACCAATTATCCACCCTCATCACACCAACACCTTATCATACAAAATTTTGATTCAAAAATTTCAAACAGAAAACTGTATAGTCGTAAGCTTCAAACAACACCATTCTACAATAATATCAGCCCGAATATATGTAATCACCGTAACACTGTCAACCCAACTCAATCTTTACGTACCATGATAGGATTAAGAGAACAACCAACACTTTCAACACACTTACAATAATAAATGTAAATAATCAAAAGAAACCAACATGAATATATATATATATATATTATTTATTTATTTATTTTTCAAAAATAGTGCCAAACTGCTCAACCTCTCTATATCACAAGGGGACCAATTAAACACCATGTACTCTTCCAAAATAACCACAATAATATTTAACAACAAAATAACAAGGACAACTAGTCATATAAACAATAGAGAACATAGAGCAATTAAGACGAACATCAATTAAGTTGGGAACGGAGAAAGGGATCATGTTTATCAGGAAAATTGGGTGGTGCATAGATACTCGTCACCTCACCTATACACCACGTCCAAGCATTTCACATAGCAAACAAGTGGGGATTCCTATTCCCTCAAGTCAAAGTTAGACCAAACACTTACCTCAATTTCGCAGGCCACTCACTGCTCAATTACTGCTTTTCCTTTTAAATTCACCTCTAACTTGCTCGAATCTAATCATAATTAACTCAATATCATCAATTAATGCTAAAGGAACTAACTTTATTGAAAAACATAATTTTTCCTAAGTTTTCTCCAAAAAAGGTGAAAATCCGGCCCCGGACCCGCTTGGTCTAAACTCGGGGTTCGGACCAAATTACGTTTACCCATTCACCCACTATAAGAAAGTTAGCTTGTTGTAGTACGAAAGTTTTCTGAGTTATAACAGTTGGTTGATTGTAGTACAAAAGTTTTCTGAGTTGTGTAGCTTGGCAAGCCGTCCCTTATGGGTTGTTGACGCCATCCCCTTTGGTAGGAAAACTTTTGAGACTATAAGCAAATTAACTGTTAGTGCAGCTTGGCAATAGCCAACCCTTTTGTAGGAAAACTTTCATATCTATGATATAGTTTGCTTTCTTGGAGTCTCTTGCTCTGTTCTTTATACTGTGGTATACTCAAACCCTCAATTTTACCATGAAAGTTCTTGATTTTTGATTTAAAAGTGATGAAAAATATTGGGTAATTGAAACTATAGAGTTTAGAATTGATTACCAACACTTTGGGGATGAACTTGAGTGAAGAAAATCGTCTCTAGGGCTTGGTAATTCGAAAAATATGAAGAAAAGGGTTGTTGCCCGAGTTGGTGTTTTAGGTTATGGTTGCTATAAATTTTTTTTTTAAAAGCGTGGAGCACCAATGCTCCATAAACTGTTATGACGTCAGATTTTTTTGTTTTATTTTTACAAGTTAAAAACATTCTGAAGCCTACCCGAAACTCACCCGAGCCCTCGAGGCTCTAAACCAAACATGCACGTAAGTCTAAAAACATCATACGGACTTGCTCGTGCGATCAAATCATGAAAATAATATGCAAAACTATGTATTTAACCTCAAAACTCATCATTGTTTCTCGAGAACCCTTAACTTTCACTATTTCTCAACCGGACGTCCGAATCACGTCAAATAAGCTCCGATTTTCACCAAATTTCACATATAGTATTCAAATACTATAACAAATATGTACCGGGCTCCGGAACCAAAATACGAGCCCGATACCAATGGTTTCAAACAATATTTCTTTTCTTTAATTCATAAATATTTCAACAAAACGATTTCTTTAATTGATTTCTAAGGTTTGGGACCTCGGAATTCATTTCGGGCATACGCTCGAGTCCCATATTTTACTGTGGACCTTCCGGGATAGTCGGAACATAGATCCGGGTCTGTTTACTCAAAATGCTGACCAAACTCAACTATAATAAAATTAAATTCTAGATATCACTATTTCTCATATTTTCACATAAAAGCTTTCCGGTTTCACGTCCGGACTGGGCACGCAAATTGAGGTATTTAAAATTAAATTTTTTTAGGCCTATTAAGCCTAGAACGTAGTCTAAATTCATAAAATGACCCCTTGGGTCATCACATTGCAGCTTGTTATACTTCATTGTTGTGTATAGTACTTAGTAGAGCCTTTGCAAGGGATGAGGGAAAGTGGAGATACGTTGTTCCTGTTGATAAAGATAATTCAACCCAACACCTATATGTTATTTATATCTTGAATTATTTCTTTGTAATTTAGGAAACTCATTATCCTTCTAGGTTTGAAAGACTCATTGTTCTAATAGAGTTGGGAAAGAAAAACCTATTGTCCTTGTAGGATTATGAAAATTATTCTCTTATAGGTTTGAGATTACTTGAGATTTATATATAAGGATTGTAGTTGCGGATTCTTTATATTGTACCTTCTTTCTCATTCATAGCGCAATAAGCTATGTTGATTCAGACTTGGATAAGAAAAGATCTATGATATGTCATGATTTAATTCTGTCTAGTAGTATCATCAGTTGGAAGGAGTCTTTGCAGCTTGTTATACTTCATTGTTGTGTGTAGTATTTAGTAGGCCTTTGCATGGGCTAAGGGCAAGTGGAGAGACGGTGTTCCTATTGATAAAGATAATTCAACCCAACACGAAGACATGTTATTTGTATCTTGAATTATTTCTTTGTAATTTTTGGAAACTCATTATCCTTGTATGTTTGAAAGACTCATTGTTCTAATAGAGTTGGGAAATAAAAACCTATTGCCCTTGTAGGATTATGAAAATTATTATCTTATAGGTTTGAGATTACTTAAGATTTATATTTATGGATTGCAGTTGCAGATTCTTTATAGTGTACCTTCTTTCTCATTCATAACGCAAAAGTCTCTCTGCTTCTACCTCGAGGATTAGACTTAACCGAATCTCGTTAAATTCTTATTTTACTTTTCTTCTTTATTTTGTTTTTGTTAGATTGTGTGCTAATTACTCTACAATTTTCCGCTAAAATAGGAAAATGTGTTTTCGTTGACATTATATTCGAGGTCGTAAGTTCTCTATCAAAGCGTTTGTTTGTCTATACTTCTCAGGATTACGTAAGTAATAGCTTTTTTGGATGGTTGTCATATATCGTTCCATAGTGTATCGTATAGTATTATATTATATTGTATCGTTTTGATGTATACAATATTTGAATCGATTGTATTGTTTGTTGTCATTTCATGATATCATGCACCAACAATATGAAGAATAAACTTGTAATACCATTAAAAAAAAGTAAGGTAGGGGTAATATCATACTATATTATAACCATGAAGACCAAAAGTTTAATGTGTAAGACTAAAATGACCATATAATATTATTTGACTTTTATGCCTTAAAAGTTATACTATTAATAATACATTCAATATTAATAAACAAAATATGTAAGCTAAAAGTTAGCTTTGTAAAGTTGTATTTGGCTTGGTATTGTCAAAGTATTTATTAAGGTACATATATTTAAATTTTTACTTTATAAGGTTAAACTCTTTAACTTTCCATGCGTATAATAATTTATTTGAGCTAGCATTTCAGTTCTTATATTTTATCTTCTTCTTTTATTTTTCTTTTAACTTAAACATTCAGATTATTATAATTTCTAAGTTCAATCTTTTTCTATAAATACAATCACGATTCAAAGCATTTTACTATCCATGTACTATATAATTTTTTCAATTTTATACTAATTATATGTACACGCGCAATGTATGTACCCAGAGACAAGTATTATATAAAATGGCAGGGTAAAGGATAAAATATGATTATTTAACAATTAAAAGGGCAAGATGAGAGAAAACAATAAGGTAACGACGCGACCACACCAAATCGATCATTCCATAAAGTGGCACTTTTCGTCGTCACATAATGACGGACTTAACAATACGATACAACAAAATTTAAGTAAACAATCAAAATAAACTTTGTATTTAATGTAACAATACAACAGCTAACAACCATCTAAGCAAGCTGTAAAGTTGATGAAATTGAGAAGATTGGGTTGAAAAAGCTGCTTTAGTTTAGAACACTGGTCATATAAAAGCAACGACGACACAATCCAAAGTAGGCATAATTAAGCTCACTTTTCAGAAAAACCAAGTGCATGGAAGATGAAGGAAGACCGCAAAACCAAAGTGGAGTTTGATAAAAGATGAAATATCCCTATTTGGAGGAACACAAATTCCCCAAGAGGATATGCTAATAGGATTAGCAAAGACGAAGAGGAAGAGGAAGAGTATGGGACGCTTATTAATTTTGTGGCATTCGATCTCTTTTAAGTCAGTTTACTTTGATAAGCATATTCGAAAAACAGGTATAAACATGGATGTCCTTGTGGCCACTGGATTACATGAATGTTTTTGCCTTGTCAAGAACTTGCTTCTCCTTAATACTACATTTCATGAGACTTTCGAAAGCCATCGTCATACTTTATCCATCGTTGGTTCTAAATAAAAGAGAAAGCTCTATGTAGAGGGGACGTACTACTTTATTTAGAAAAGACACCATACTCTCAAGCAGTGTCGACATATTATATATATACATATACAATATTTAAGAAAATATTATTTACATAAATATTTAGTACCGACACATTTCGCTTATCAAGAGACAATTTGACTAAACTTTAAAGCTAACTAAATTAGTTCAACTCAATATTTTAAAATTAAAATTTAAATATTCAATAACTATAAGAAAAGTACTATAAGTTGTAATTTTCTGATAAAAAGAATATTTGAAAATGTTGGTCAAAACTTCACACAATTTGACTCTCGATAAGGGAAATGTACCATCTAAGAAGGTGTTGGGGCATAAGAATTGTAAAATTCCGAAAAAATTGAAATCTTTTTTTCAAGTGAAAATGGTATTTAAAAGTAACAATTTTTCAAATTTTTTAAAAAGTCCAAAATTCATCTTCAAGTGAAAATTAAAATTTTATGGCCAAACATTGATTTCGGAAAAAAATGAAATTTTTTCGAAAAAAGGTGAAAAAAATTTCATCGCCAAACGGCACTAAATTGAAACGGAGGAAGTAATTTTTTTTTGGATAGAGTGGTAGCGGATGACGACTCTTGTGATAAGGCGTTTTCATTACCCTGATTTGCCTGAGCTAATTAACATTATTTCATCAGAGCATTGGACGAAATCTGACTGTAGAACACTACATGCAACAATTTCTTGCCTAGTGTTACTCTTGAGCATTGACTTGCTTTCCACAGATAACAAATAGTAGCAATTTTGTGATTGATCATTCATTAATGGTGGTCAATTCTTTAAAATAGTGGTGAACCTTAAATTCTGCAGTCTGCAAAGGCAAAAGGAGTAGCCGAAACAGAAGAGAGAACTAAATAAGAGCTACGTTCACGCTCTATCTCTCTGGATGTTAGTAACGAGAACAGTGGCGTATGTGATATGTCCTAAGCTGAGCTAATTCTTGGTCAGACATTCTGGCCACAACAATCATCTCGACAGTGAAAGCTATGGACTTTTGAGGCAAAACGACCTGACAATGGAAATGCGTGGGGTGGGTGTGGGACTCAGATGTCGTTTAGCAGTACTAATTGAATTGTCCTTTGTGAAGACCTTCCTACGCTAGTTGTGTCCATGTGATTTTGAAAGTTCAATTGCTACTAATGCTAGTGTGCAAGAACTACTACTAATGGATTTCATATCTCTATTAATTTTGTTTGACTTCTTATTTAAGATCCTAAATTCGATGGCCATTAAAAGTGGTGGAACGCTATACCCTAGACAACATATGACTCGATCAAGAAATTCAGAACCCACATGGCTTAACGTATGACCAAACAATGAATATATAATACTATATTAACTAGTCAATATAGACCTAATTAATATGACCAACCAATGAACATAATACTGTATTAAGTAGTCAATATAGACCTATGTTCTCTTGTATGACTGCTCAAGATTTTCCTTCAATTTGCTTAAAGATGATATCTTATATATCTCGAAATTAAATAACTTATATATGGCTTAAAAAAAACACAGGTTAGAGAAACAAAAAGTAGATGCCGCCCTAGGTGCTGACTGTGCATGTTTAAAAATGCTAGTACTGCAATATCGTGGTCCTTGCATGAGTCAGCTCACGTGCTGGGATGGAGAAAGAAATTTACTCATGAAATGAAAGTGCCTATTAAAAAAATGGAGGGACAGTGCACTGATTATTTTACCTATAAAAAACTGCTGACGTTAAGGATTTGTGGTCCAATTCTTAAAAACCTCCAGTTCATTAGCAGTTGTAGTAATCCTTTGGACATTGGTCCAGTCGACAATAATGCCATAGGACTAGCTAGATATGAACAATCCAGTTTCGACTGAAATGAAAAATGTATGTTGCTACTATTTTCTTCAGAATGTTTCTAGGTGCAACTCTTCTATTGCACTGTATTTTATTAGTACAGCTTATCCAATAATACATCAATCATTCAATTAAAATCAACCTTCCTAGACAAAAGACTCTTAACAGTTAAAATTTCAGAGAGACTATGCAGAACAATATGTAGTAAATAACTAAACCAATTAAGCAAGAGCAAGGGGTACTTAACTTATTGTCACTTACTTCACAGTTCAGTCGCTCAATTATCAGCCGCTTTGTCACAATTTTCGTTTCTCTCAAATTCCTCCTATATTATACCCAAAAAAAAAAAAACTTATTGTCACTTGTAATCCTTAGCTTCTCAATATACATACTTTTTCAGTCCATCGATTTTAAAGACTACAATTTTTAGTTTTTCCCTGTTGGTCCCTTCATAGTTGTAGTAATTCTCCTAAAATGGAAAAATAGAAACATATTATACGTCAATACTACACAAGAGGAGGGGATGATTTGTGTGGTTCCTGATTTTCGCGTGCACTAGTTATAGAAGGACCATGTTCTTTTACGTGGAAAACACCTGGCTCAAAAGGTAAAAAAATCACGACCTACTTCCCAATAGGATTTTCCTAAAAAATTTGCTAAATCAGTGAGCCAAACAGCATTTACAAAAACTCTTTTGTAAATCTAGGATTTTCTCTAATCTCATGTAGCAAACTAGCCTCTAGCTATTTGCGACAAACTCCAAGTTAGCTATAACTTGAAACACACATTACCTATTACAGACGCTTCTAGATAAAGCTGAAAAAGTATAAGTTGAAATCACCTACTACAAATAAACTAGACTAAAAGACAACAGTTGAAACTGGTTCTTCAAGCTCGTTCAAATAGCTTCAGATTCGCACACTAAAATCTCACACGAACTGCTTGCAAAATTGCCTCGCTATTTTGATATCAATTCTTGCTTAACTTCTGCTTTTGTGCGTACCTGTACAATAAGAACAATCATCAATATATAGGATTAGTAGATAAGGGATTAACTAGAGTTGTAATGCTAATCTTCCTTGGTAGAAGAGTTCTAGTTAATCTCAACTCCTCAAATCCTTCCTTATCTTTGATTCTGTTCTTACTGAATAAGGAGTCCTTATCCTTATCATTTTGCAATCTTTTCGATCAGGAGATATCTCTTATTTTACCATATTTCGTTTATCTCCTGTATGTGCACCTCACGTGCCTTTGACTCTGCTTGTGTCTATGTCTGCTAGTGATGAACCTGGTTAATTTCTGAGTTCCTTTACATAACCATTCAATTTCTTGGGCCAACAAATTCCCCCTTTTTTATGATGACAAACTCTGTGCGTCCATAAGCTTAAACTTGTATCAAACTTAATCCAATATTGACAAACTCTGGGTTCATTAGGTTATAACTATCACATGTTCAGAGTAGCACATAACCATTCTTCCCCTTTTTGGAATCATCGAAAAGTTGTAAAAAATATGAAAGTCCTAGACATTTAAGAATTACTCATGGCCACTAGGGTAACTGTAAGTGCAATCATGTATTAATCATCAAGAATTAAATAATAATTTAAACTATCAAAGAAATCGAAACAAGAATAAGAGCAAAAACAACAGATTTCATTGATAGAAAGCATTGTTCATCTACAATCCACAAAATGAAAGAAAAACAGTTAAATACATAAGCAAAACAAGAAAAAGTCCTGAGTCTGGGTCACTGATGTATTAGGCAGGCTAGGCAACTAAGGCTTGGAAGGGCTGGAGGCTAGGTTTTTTGCTTGGAGAAGAGATAGCATATCTCAAAGAATTCCCTCATTCTTCCCCCTTTCTTTAAGAAGCTCAGTTCTAAGAGCATCCTTCTCAGATTCAACCTCTGCCAGACGGTTCTTGAGTTGTGCTATTTTTGCATCTTTCGCCCCACTCTCCTGTACAAGGGCTCAGACTTTGTTGTTCAGAGGTGTCCTCTTCGATGAACCAGGTTCATTGGGGATGACATTTACCTCATAATCACAAGCCAGAAGGGTATTTATCCCAAAGTGATCCTTGTTTGTGGCCATCTCCGCTTTCTTTAGTGGCACCTTGTAGTGAGCAAGTACAGAAATGCAAATGAAGCCATATGGAATGGCATGGGATTTGCAGCCATTTACAACTGTGTCCAACAGCTAAATGATGAACCAAGGCCAGTTTATCTGCCTCCCACTGTCCAGGCACTCCATCAGAACTAAATTCATGTAATTAGTAATATACTTCCTTTCTTGTAGTGGCAACACACACTTGTTGATAAATTCAAATATCACCTTGTGTAGGGGTTTCATCTCACTTTTATAGACTGCCTTAGGTTCAACCTCTTCCTCATTGTCGAAGAATTTCCTTGTGATTACCTAGGCAGTTGGAAGAGCATCTAAACTTGGCCATTTTTGCCTAGTGTAGTCATCATAGCCTTCAGAAGGAATGCCAAGGATTTCCACCAACTCTTTGGCATCGAAAGAAATTTTGACCCACTTTACTTGGCTAGAGACGCTGCCATCCTTGATCATAGCATTTGCCATGAATTCCACTATTTCATTTCTAGCAAACCTCCCATCCAACTAAAGGATCATGTCCTTCCAGCCCTGCCTCTCCAGCTTCTCCAAATACAGGATCATGCCCACTTCTTCCATGTCTTTCAACAACCTCCTGTTCAGAATTGTATGTGTAATGACACCCGACCGGTCATTTTGCATTATCGGACCCTGTTCCCCTAAATGAGACCTTCCGTAGTGGCTTTTTATGATTTATGACCAGTGGGGACAGGTGGTTTGGGTTTTGGAAGAGTTTAGAATGGTATAGGAACACCTAGTTCCTTAAGGTTGGCTTTTAAGGCCAAGTTTGACTTCGATCAACATTTTGAGTAAACAACCTCAGAATCGAGTTTTGACAATTCTGGTAGCTTCGTATGATGATTTCAGACTTGGGCGTGTGTTCGGAACTGGATTTGGATGACCCAGGAGCGTTTCGGCGCCCAATAGTGAAATAAGAGTTTCCTTAAGTTTGAATTGTTGGTTTGAAACGTGTTTTTGTGTTATCGAGGTCCGAACGGAATTCCGAGACCAAGAATAGTTTCGTGATGTCAGTAATGACTTGCTTGCAAAATTTGGCGTCATTCCGAGTAGTATAAGTAGGTTCACAGCATTTTTAACGAATTCAAGAACTTAAAGTTCTTAAGTTTGATTCTAGGGGTTTTGAGGTGTGATTCTGAGTTTTAGCGTTGTTTTGGGTGTTCTGAAGGCTTGAACAAGTCCGTAGGATGATTTGGGACTTGTTGGTACATTTGGTTTGAAGTTCTGAGGGCTCGGGTGAGTTTCGGTAGGTCACAGGATGTCTTTAGGCTTAAAACATAGTTGTAGAAGGTCAGAGAAGTCAAATCTCTGAACCCACCACCGAGGTCTGCTGTCCTTTTTGTGCTGACCGCGCTAAGGGTCTTCGCGGCCGCGGTTGTTTTTGTGCGGTCCGCGGTGGAGGAGCTGCACCACTGGTTCGACTTTGGAGGCCTATATCCTTTGATAGACAAGGAACTTTGAGATAATTCGGAAACGAAGGTTGTAGCTCTTCGTGTCTAGTTTTCAGAAAGGTATAGAAATCGAAATTGTGACATCTGTAGAGAATGTTATGGTCAAAATACTAAAGCGTGTCACTGCAGTCATTTTTCTTTGTTTTCTTCACTTTTTCTTGTTTTTGCTAGCGAGGTCCGCGGTCGTTTTTGTGCGGACCGCGGTGGGGGCCAGAGAGGGGTATAAATAAGTGGGATTTTTAGTTATTTTTCATTTTTCAAAACCCTAAAAACATAAGAGGTGATTTTCCAAACGCTCTTTCTTCTCCAAAACATTTGTAAATGATTTCTAACTCATTTTCTTTACTCCTTAACTTCTTTTTACAAGATTTCATCCTAGAATCTAGGGTTTTCATGGTTGAATTGGGAATTTTGGGTAAAACCTAAGAATATTGAAATTTGGGGATTTAGACCTCAAATTGAGGTCGGCTTCCAAAACCATTTATATATCCGGGCTCGGGGGCGAATGGGTAATCGAGTTTTTGTCCGAATTTCGGGTTTGGACCGAGCGGGCCCGATTTTGATTTTTGACCTTTTGGGGAAAAACTTTAGAAAACTCACGTCCATGCATTAGAAGTGATTCATTTAGCATTTATTGATATATTTAAGTAACTTGTGGCTAGTTTCGAGTCCTTGGGAGACGAGTTTGGAGTTTCGGGCGCATTCTTGACCCGGAAAGCAGGTTCGACACGAGGTAAGTCTCCTTTCTAACCTTGTGAGGGGCAATTGTCCCCATAGGTGAAATTATTAAATATGTGCTACTATTTGTGGGGGCTACGTACGCACGAAGTGATGGGAGTCCGTGCGTAGCTACTAGTTATGCCTATGTTCGGGTAGCTTTAGGCCTACATCATGCTTTGTTTGTTATTATATCTGATTTGTATTTATTATTTGCTTTGAGAAGAAGCTAGATTGAGCATGCTTATTAATAATTTTAATAAGAATCGAGAATGTTTTATTAAAAAAAACTGGGAACCTTGAAAGTTTTCACAGAAAGTCATGTTTTGGAATGGAAAAGGAAGAATACTTTAATAACTAGAGAAATTTATGTGTAACCGCGTCTCATGTATGATTCGCGAGCGGGGTAAATCCTCCTACTACACTCTTATGGGATCGGGCCGTTCGCCTCAGCAGGATTTATGTACCACAGACCAAAATGGGAGAGCAGCAGCATAGTGGTGAATTAGAAGATATTGTAGCGCATTTAGTAGATGTCCATGGGGAGCGGACGGACTGGTAAAGTTGGTGAATGAGAACAGGCTAAGGATGGGGTATTGATGTTGTAGAGAGTGTGCAGTACAACGTCGTTGGAAGGTGTCATTTGGTGATTTCCACAGGTGGGTTATCTCTGGTGAGTAGGTTAGCGGTTGTGTGGTTGGCAAGTTTTTGCGAGGAATTCCAATAGCTATTCGGTAGGAGGCAGAATGTGTGAATGATGCTAGAGAATTTGAGTATTCAGGGAATGCTAACAGGAGAATTCGGAAGAGTTGGGTGGATTGGTCAAGCAGGATCATGTTAACAAAGGAGAAAGGATCTCAACAGGGTCTAGGGTGGTGCAAGGAGTAGCTTCGGGCTAAGTGAGGGAGTCCCACCGCCTGCAATTGGGTTGCAGGGTTTGTTCTCATGGGGTTCCGGATTGTCGGCATATTGGCAAGTTATTAAAGCTAAAGAATAAGGTGGTAATTGAGCATGGGATTTGATAAATATGTGCAAAGGTTGGTCCTATTGGATCGGGGTTAGGTTTTGGGAGATTTAGAAGTCATGCTTAAGGCATAGGCGAGTTGTAAGGGTAGTGACTCAGTCACGTGCTTCATTGAGAAGGAGTGCATGTGCTAGAAGAGCCTGGGAGTTGATTGTATTCGGGGCCAGTCAGAGTGGGTGACTCTTGATAGTGGTCCTAATGAATTCGAAGGCTAAGTATGTGGTGTTTAAGGGTTTCAGGCAGCAATATGATTAAGAATCGAGCTTTTTTAGCGTAATTTCCAAGAAAGGGAAAATGATTGGAGTGTTCTATGTTATTTTCAGCGTGCAGAATAGTTGGAGGAGTGAGAGAAATAAACTCCGGATTGTAGAAAGATTATCAGGAGGGTATGAGACGGTTTGCGGGATTTAGACAGCGTGGTCTCATGAGTCAAGGACACTCAGGGTGAGTGAGGATTGAGCTTGCTATGAGTGGAATGGGGATACTATTATTTCTGAGGCAATTACGGATGATTAAAAAGAAGATAGATTGGTTAGCCATGGTTGAAATGGCACATGTACGGCAGTGATCAGTTTTGTTAGTGTGATTAAATTATGCATGTGGTTTGTGCCGGTGTGTGCGAGGCTTGTCGGCCGCCGTAATAGATCATAATTGGAAGCATTCAAGTATTATTTCTTGTTAGGTGTAGGCGGATCCCGGAAGGATCATGGGGGTATAGACTATTCCCTGAGGATTTGCCTGTTTTGTGATTGTGAGAAGTCACTCGTGTGTTGTTATGGTTCTCTTGAATTGAGGTAAGAAAAAGGTTTCTATATGATAGAGTGTTCACCCTATTAGTGGTGCAGGAGTTAAGATGGAATTCTTGCGCCATCTCATATTGCCATATTAGGTGCGGTAAAACGATATGTAACTAGAGTAAGAATCGGGATTGCGGTTTGATGTTAAAGAGGATGTCATGAGCTCGGATGAGCAAGAAAAAAAAAAGGAATTTGAAAGTTCAGAGTAAGATGGTATTGTCTTCAGTGTCACCTGAGATCGGCGTTTGGTGAAAAAGGCTTTTTATCCTGGTCATGGGTTCTTGATGTGTTTTGCAGTATTAGCGTGGTCGGTGGTATGGATGTGCAGACTTGTTGCCTCGTGGGAAAGGTCGTGAGAGCATGATCACGGGAAGATCGTGTGAGGGTGGCATGTAGTCACTTACTAGATTGAAGATTTAGATTGAGTATAAGGAAGTGTAATATTGCTTATTTGAGAATTTATGCCTAGAAGGCGTCCAATTCATATTTGTTGTGGATTGTGGGGTGTTAACCCGGATATGATGGTGGTTCTTGCATGTTATGAGGAGAAATGGGCTATTATGGACACAGGTAAGGCTATCAACCTAGTTCAGTGCGAGCAAATCATCTTGAAGTGTGTGAATGGATTTAAACAAGATTATGGGCTTCATGCGAGTCAGATATGTTCATTTCAGTATAGTTCTCCTCAAGCAGGGGTGTTGGAATATCAGATGTTGTTCAATCTTCGTCCTTCTTGTAATGTTGTGATTGTGCCGTATGAGTTGTGAAACAGCTTGATATATCCCTATGTGTTGAGTCTCTGTGTAGTGATGATGTTATGCAGGCAGGAGAGCTCTTGAGATTCAGAGTATATATATCGCACCTCAGTTGTGCTTAAGTTTTGTAGCATATGACTCTATCAGTCTCCCCAGGATGGTATTATGAACTTAGCGTGCTTGTGACCTGTCACGACCCAAACTGAGGGTCGCGATGGGCACCTGGTACCTTACTCTACCGAGTACCAATGTAACGTATCTTTCTCAGTACATCATCATATACTCGTGACATACAGTCCTAATAGGCCAACATAATTATTTATAAATTCTAAACATAGGCCGACAAGTCCATACAAGTATTCGTATACATGACATCTATCTACAAGCCTCTAAGAGTACTTTAAGTATCATAAAGGTCGGGACTTAGGCCCCACCATACCAATCAATACATGTCTAGATCATACTAACCAAATAAGAAACTCCGAAGCAAATGGAGCGCACCAACATCTTCCGCTGAGCTGATAGCCTACTTGGAGGGATCTGGACCTGTCTATCGGCACCTGCGGGCATGAAACGCAGCGTCCCCAGGCAAACGGGACGTCCATACGAAATAATGTACCGAGTATGTAAGGCAATACACTGAAAGCTGAAATTGAACTGATAATATAATAACTGCAAGTAGCTGGAAGTCAAAGATAATCTGAAGATATGCTTACCTGCTGATGCTGACTCAACTCTCTCAATACAGTAAGTAAAATAGATGTCCGGCCCTATATGGCTCGATAAATATATATAACTTTATACTGCTCTGCCATAGTAGGCTCGCTCATAGGCGCTCGACCATACTAGGCTCTGTATCTCAACCAACTGGGCTCGCTCATGGGCGCTCGGCCATAGTAGGTTCGGTGTATAACTTACCATCTGATCAGAGGTTGCCCAATAGGGACCTGCCCATCGATTATAGCTCGATGGTAATGAAAATATTGTAATACTGTATATATAGACTCTCTTCTCTCTTGACTGGAAGAAGGAAATACTCAAATGAATATGAAGTCCTGATAAAGAGAATATTGTAACTTGCGAGACTAGCAAAATATACGTAAATTCAGGAATATGAATTTTTCTTTATGCCTTGTTATCAAACTTGTGTAATGAAGAGATCATGCCAAAATGAAATAAGGGTTTAGCCTTAACATACTTGGAGTAGGAAAAAATCCGTAAGATATTCTTGAAAAAGATGGTACCATACTCCCTTAGAATTGCAAGTCACGTTGGTAGTACATAATTCAAAATTGTGTTGCTTCTACGTACATGGACACCACGGTAACACTAATCCAAAAGTGGAATTGGATGATTTCATAAGCATTCTCTTGTGGCTCCTCCTCCATCACGTTTCTAACACAAAAATCCCTGCTTAATGAGGTATAAAGATCTTTTAAAGTTGTAGAGACTATATCTTCATCATTCTATATAAACAAATCTAGTTTAAAACCAATGTATCTTCATCATTCTACATAGCATCTATCTTAGTAAGAAAATGTAACCCGAGTGGTAAAGATGTATGAGAATGTATTATCTTTAATGACTTGAAATGCTAGTCACTGAAAGCACCACAACATAAAAGGTCCTAGATTAAAATGAAAAGAGAAAGGATGACTTAGAATACCAACTTCAAGATCAATAATTGTAGTATACTCACATAGGTTCTGTTTTGAACCGGCAGAGTGGTGTTGTGGGCCCCATTGTTTTTTGGATTAGTCTTGCCCAAAGACCCCTTAAATGTGCCACCTAGTCTTGATAAACCAAGAGTCATTAATTTTGGTTTTGATCCAACTCATGGGCTGCCACGTTGGGCCCATTAAGCTTATCCAAATGTGTTTAATTAATTGGTTAATCTCCCACTAAAGATCAATAATTCACAAAATTACAGATTATCTCAAATTACTTAAAATACTATTCATTTTTAATAAACTTTGCACATCTTTCTATTATGGACACGTGGTACCTTGTATGGCACTAGTCCATAAATACAGGGTATTATAGCTTACACCGTATTTTACCCCAAAATATCAAACTTCGCCAAAACTCATCTTGTTTGATTTGCTTACCCTCTCATCTTCACGAATCTACTTATCACTTGTTTGAAATAATGTAATACTTATAATCCCAAAATAAATCTCATACCCGAACATTCGTCGATTAACTTACGACAAACTTTAACGTGCGAAAATGCGGAATGTAACATCTCATTTTCGAGCTTAAATCAATTTACTTATGGCGTACTTCCACGTACGAAAATATGGGGTGTAACATGACCGATATTAATTAATTTGCAATAGTGAGCAAATTCAGCTCCATGTATATATCCTTATGTGCATTTTTATGATGGGATCGGGTGGCACACCGCCATGGGTATGTTATTTGGATCGGGTTGCACGCCGCAACATTGTGATGTAGAGTATGGTTCCCTATATTTGTTTACTTATGTTTTTCTTCCTATTTTCTGAGGAAAGTTCGTATTAGTCGCGTGAGTCGAGTAGTCCCTTCCTGAGTCGTTTCCTTATTATCATGTTCGAGTTGTGGCCTATTGGCGCATTGAGGAATCATGTGATACTGATGGTCGTGTCTGGGAGTGATTTGTTGACTGAGCAGTTCATACTGGGTGAGACGAGATTTATAGATCAGGGATCGGTGTGATAAGATTATGTGGAGTATATTACAGGACAATTACCATTATTTGGTTCGTAATGAGATGATAATTTTAGACAAGGGTAAAGATTCATTGTTTGGTTAACTCTGCAGTTGGTTAGAATTTCTGCACATCTCCTCCGTGTGGTGGTAACGCCACATTATAGCGGGATGCATATATATCATAAGGTGCATTAGGAGCATTAGATTCGTGGAATTTTGGGCTATTGGTTCAAGGAATGTCATTGTGGTTGGATGATGAAATATACGGTGTTTATATAATGGAAACAGGCTTGGTAGAGAAATTTCAAGTGTTGGAGCTGGTTTCTGAGCGTATTGTATGGATAAAAGAGGATATCTTCAGATTTCATCAAGCTAATGTGCTCAACGAGGTTGTGGTAACATGGGCAGGTGCACGAGGTGTTACACAGTGATTTCAGATAACTCAAGATAAGTTCTTGGCACGTTTGAGGACGAACGTTTGTTTAAGAGGTGGAGAATGTAACGACCCGACCGGCCGTTTTGCGTTATCGGACCCCGTTCTCCTAAATGAGACTTTCCATAGTGGATTTTTATGATTTATGACCTGTGGGGATGGGTGGTTCGGGTTTTGGAAGATTTTAGAATGGTATAGGAACACCTAGTTCTTTAAGGTTGGCTTTTAAGGCCAAGATTGACTTCCATCAACATTTTGAGTAAACGATCTCAGAATCGAGTTTCAACAGTTCCGGTAGCTTCGTATGATAGTTTCGGACTTGGGCGTGTATTCGGAACTGGTTTTGGATGACCCGGGAGCATTTCGGCGCCCAATAGTGAAATAAGAGTTTCCTTAAGTTTGAATTGTTGGTTTGAAACGTGTTTTTGTGTTATCGAGGTCCGAACGGAATTCTGAGACCGGGAATAGTTTCGTGATGTCAGTTATGACTTGCTTGAAAAATTTGGCGTCATTCCGAGTAATATAGGTAGGTTCAGCGCATTTTTAATAAATTCAAGAACTTAAAGTTCTTAAGTTTGATTCTAGGAGTATTGAGGTGTGATTATGAGTTTTAGCGTTGTTTTGGGTGTTCCGAAGGCTCAAGCAAGTCCGTAGGATGATTTGAGACTTGTTAGTACATTTGGATTGAAGTTCCGAGGGCTCGGGTGAGTTTTGGGTAGGTCCCGGGATGTCTTTAGGCTTAAAACATAGCTGTAGCAGGTCAGAGAAGTCAAATCTCTTAACCCACCACCGAAGTCTGCGGTTGTTTTTGTGCTGGCCGCGCTAAGGGCCTTCGCGGCCGCGGTCATTTTTGTGCGGTCCGTGGTGGAGGAGATGGACCACTGATCCGACTTCGGAGGGCCTATATCTTTTGATCTACAAGGAATTTTGAGATGATTCAAACCGAATGTTGTAGCCCTTCGTGTCTAGTTTCCAGAAAGGTAAAGAATTCGCAATTCAGACATCTGTAGAGAAGGTTATGGCCAAATTACTAAAGCATGTCACTGTAGTCATTTTTCTTTGTTTTTTTCACTTTTTCTTGTTTATGCCAGCGAGGTCCGTGGTCGTTTTTGTGCGGACCGCGGTGGGGTCCTGAGAGGGGTATAAATAAGTAGGATTTTCAGTTATTTTTCATTTTTCAAAACCCTAAAAACATAAGAGGTTATTTTCCAAACACTCTTTCTTCTCCAAAAAATTTGTAAGTGATTTCTAACTCATTTTCTTCACTCTTTAACTTCTTTTTACAAGATTTCATTCTAGAATCTAGGGTTTTCATGGTGGAATTGGGAATTTTGGGTAAAACCTAAGAATATTGAAATTTGGGGATTTAGACCTCAAATTGAGGTCGGGTTCCAAAACCATTTATATATCCGGGCTCGGGGGCGAATGGGTAATCGGGTTTTGATCCGAATTTCGGGTTTGGACCGAGCGGGCCTGGGTTCGATTTTTGACTTTTTGGGGAAAAACTTTAGGTAACTCACTTCCATGCATTAGAAGTGATTCATTTAGCTTTTATCGATATAATTAAGTAACTTGTGGCTAGTTTCGAGTCCTTGGGAGACGAGTTTGGAGTTTCGGGCGCATTCTTGTCCCGGAAAGCAGGTTCGACACGAGGTAAGTCTCCTTTCTAACCTTGTGAGGGGCAATTGTCCCCATAGGTGAAATTACTAAATATGTGCTACTATTTGTGGGGGCTACGTACGCACGAAGTGACAGGAGTCCGTGCGTAGCTACTAGTTATGCCTATGTTCGGGTAGCTTTAGGCCTACATCATGCTTAGTTGTTATTATATTCTATTTGTGTTTATTATTTGCTTTGAGAAGAAGCTAGATTGAGCATGCTTATTGATAATTTTAATAAGAATCGAGAATTTGTTATAAAAAAAAAGTGGGAACCTTGAAAGTTTTCATAGAAAGCTCATGTTTTGGAACGGATAAGGAAGAATACTTTAATAACTCGAGAAATTTATGTGTAACCGCGTCACATGTATGATTCACGAGCGGGGTAAATCCTCCTACTACACTCTTATGGGATCGAGTCGTTCGCCTCGGCAAGATTTACGTACCACACTCTTATGGGATCGGGCCGTTCGCCTCGGCAGGATTTATGTACCACACTCTCATGGGAGCGGGCCGTTCGCTTCGGCAGATTAATAGATGTATCTATGGTTCGTTCCGTTTGGCCCTTCGGTAGTGCACAGTTTACTTTTATGTTGGATCGGGTCGTACGCCTCGACATTTCCTATGTACTTACTATCTTCATTGAATCGTGCATATTTTTTTTTTGGCTAGAAGCCAGTGTACCTGAGGGCTCTTCCCCTTAATTTAAGTATAACAACCTATCTGGGTGAAACCGTATCTATGTATACGTTTTATTTTACGGAAGGAAATTGCTAATTGATATCTAAGTAGAATGTAAGGAGGGAATCGTACCATGTGATTTATTCTCGTTTGTTATATGCATTCACCCTGTTTCATACTTATTCATTTCGTTACGATACCTTATATTAATTGACCTCTAGCAAGTGTCAAATTCTACCTCTCGTCACTACCTCTCTGAGGTTAGGCGGGATACTTACTAAGTACACGTTGTTTTCGTACTCATGCTACACTTGCTGTGCATTTTGTTGCACAGGTACTTTCACAACGATGGGGGCATTGGAGACTTAGGTGAGCTGCATTATCTGGATGCGACCTGCACCAGATAGAGTCTCCCTCGCACTGTATTTATTTTTATTTTAAATTTTTTTTCCATCGGTATTTCGGACAAGCTTTGTTGTATTGTTAGAATTCTTAGAAATTGCTCATGCACTTGTGTCACCAGGTTCTGGGAGGTGTTTGGGATTTACTGTAATAAATTAAAATTGTTTACCTGTCGTATTTATTTAATGAATCTTTATTCGCTCATTGGGTCATGACAGTAGGCTTTCCAAACTTTGTCAATTTATCCTTCTCACCATCAGACTCATTTGTCTCTTCATCACTCTAGTCATCTTCTTCAGCGTTTATCAGTTTCTTGGGTTTCACTGCGGACCTGGTTCGCATGGCCACGGTCGGGGGTTCAGCAGACACAGTTGCAGACTTCTTTGAGGAAGTCTTGGCTTTCTTTGATTTTGGGGTCTGAACCTCGGCCTCTTCCACCTATTCACCTTGATGGACCAGGTCCGTCTCATCAATCTCAACAGCCTCTACAGGATCAACAATCTTTTCCTTCCCTTTTTCAACCCTTTTCCTTTTACTTTCCTCCAAGGCCCTCTGCAGCTCCTCGCCACTCTGCCTTAGAGTGCTTCTTGTGGTTCTTCCTCTTGGAAGAGGAATTTCAGAACTCGCAGAAGGAGTTGCTTTCCTTTTCTTACTTGCTCGTGCTGTTCTAGAAGTTTGAGCCTTGGGAGTTCTTTTCTTCTTTGGTTTGTAACTATCACCCAACTTTTTCAGAAGACCTGCTAGGTTGATGAGTTTAGAAACTTGGTTGTGGAGGGGTAGAATGGTATTTAGGGGTTGAGGAAGAAGTCGAGGATGGATTAGTAGGTAGAGGAGTGCCAGGATTGTTCCAGGGGTTAGACGTTTTGATTTTGGTTTAAGATGGAAGGAAGAGTCTTGATTGAAATTGAAGGCAAAGAGAGATGGAAGGGTTTCGATGGCTGTTGAGTTGATGAGGGGTTTTCAGAAGTGATGATGAGGAATTTTAAAGGGAAGGTGTAATTAATACATAACGGTAGCTTTTTGGGTCAAATAGAAGTCTAATCACTTCTACATTTGGTCAGTTAGGAATGACGGTTAGAGCTCCCCTAGGATCTACGTGTTTTAATACAGTGGGGATTCTTAGTGTAGATGGAACTGGTTCAAAATGTTAATGGATAGACTTTGAAAAGATTTTGAGTTTGGGTAGAGTAGTGCTCATGATTTAACTATTAATATTTCAAACTGTGTATAGTGGAGAACACATACCTCGCCTTTCAGATGAACCAGCACTGATGAACCATGTTCATCATTTAAGAATCCTCTTGATCAAGCCTCAATGTTCAACAATAGAGAAAATATCATTAGTAACCAGTGAGTCATATGAAAACATGGCAAAAGAGTATGCTATTTACAACATGAAACTGAGTAACAGTTAATCTGATTATTTACACAAGTTCCAGATTTTCTAGGCATTATTTTTTTTTCATTTTTCCCCTTTTTATTTTTATTTTTATTTTTTTTGTACATTCTGAACTGGTTCAATTAGGTGATCTTAATCATCCCTAACTCTAACTTGTTCCTTTCAAAATTCTCTATACTTAGTGCTTTTGTAAAGATGTCAGCAATCTGTTTATCAGTAGCACAAAATTCAATAGAGATCAATCCTTTTTCATAATTGTCCCTTAAAAAATGATGTTTAACATCTATGTGCTTTGTTCTTTTATAATGAATGGGTTTCTTCGAAATAATGATAGCACTAGTGTTATCACAAAAGATAGGGATAAATTCAACATCGATTCCAAAATCTATCAATTGTTGTTTAATCCACAATAATTAAGCACAACATGAGGCTGCAACCACATACTCAGCCTTAGCAATAGATAGAGCCACAAAATTCTGCTTTTTAGTGGCCCAAGACACGAGGCAAGAGCCCGAAAAATGTGCCATACCTGAGGTGCTCTTTCTATCCACTAGGTAACCTGAATAGTCAACATTAACATATCCCACAAGATTAAAGTTACTACCTTTTAAAGTTACTAGCACTGAGATACAACAATGAACCAATCATTTCCCTATACACTTTTGATCAACAGATGAACCAGGTTCATCTACATCTAATTTTGTGGTTGTTGCTATAGGAGTGTCAATTCTTTAGAATCTTCCATTTTAAACCTTTTAAGCAACTATTTTATATACTTTTGCTGATGGATCATAGTTCCATTTGAATATTGTTTAATTTGTAAGCCTAAAAAGAAATTAAGCTAACCCATCATGCTCATTTCAAATTCACTCCCTATTAGTTTGGAAAATTCTTTACTTAGCTTATCACTAGTTGCTCCAAAGATTATGTCATCTACATATATCTGAACTACCAAGAGATATTTACCTTTTTCTTTCAAGAATAAATTACTATCAATTTTACCTCTCTTGTAGTCATGCTCAAGCAAGAATTTTGATAATCTTTCATACCATGATCTGGGAGCCTGCTTGAGTCCATACAGTGCTTTGTCATGTTTGTACACATGATCAGGATTCTCCCTGTTCTCAAACCCCGGAGGTTGCTTGACAAACACTTCTTCCTTTAGATAGACATTTAGGAAGACACTCTTGACATCCATCTTGTGAAGGGTGAATTCCATGTAAGAAGAAAAGGCTATGAGGAGTCTTGCTGCTTCCAATGTTGCCACTGGAGCAAAAGTCTCATCATAGTCTATGCATTCCTCCTGACTATATCCTTGAACCACCAATCTTGCCTTGTTTTTTGTAACTGTTCCATCTTTATCAAGATTGTTTCTGAAGACCTAGTTTGTGCCAATTACTAATCTATCCAAGGCTCTTGGTACTAGATTCCAAACTTGACTTCTTTCAAATTGGTTGAGTTCATCTTGCATTGCATTTACCCGATCTGCATCCTGCAAAGCCTCAACAACATTTTAGGTTCAATAAGAGATAAGAAAACATCAAAGGCACAAAGATTCTTTAAGGAAGATCTGGTTTTGATTCAAGAGGTTGGATTAGTGATAATGTTCTCAATAGGGTGAGAAATTTGATATCTGTAAGGTTTCACAACCAACTGGTTACTCCTTGATGTTCCTTCAATGCTTTATTGTTGTGGAACATGTTCAGGCACAGGTTCCAATGAGGTTTGGGAATTATTTTGTTCTATTGAACATGTTCCATCACATGTTCCTTCTTCCAGTGTTGCTCCAGTCTGGGATGTGGTTTCATTTGAGTTTGTGACTAGCCCAATTTCTTCATCATCTTATTCCTGTCTCTCAGAAAAAGTGTTAGTTTCATCAAAAACCACATGTACACTTTCTTCAACACACATAGTTCTTTTGTTATAAACTTTATAAGCTTTACTATGTGAAGAATATCCCATGAATACTCCCTCATCACTTTTGGGATCGAACTTAACTGGGGAGTCTTTACCATTGTTGTGCACAAAGCATTTTCAACCAAAAGCCCTAAGGTGGGATATACTAGGCTTTCTCCCTTTAAGTAACTCATAAGGAGTCTTATCTACAAAAGGTCTGGTCATGCACCTATTTAGGATATAGCATGCAGTATTAATGGCTTCTGCCCAGAAGCTATGGGGTAGTTTGATAGAGAGAAGCATAGTCCTAGCCATATCTTCAAGTGTCCTATTATTTCTTTCAACTACTCCATTTTATTGTGGAGTTCTAGGAGTAGAAAAATTATGATCTATGCCATGATCATCACAAAATTCAGCAAATTTAGCATTTTCAAATTCAGTGCCATGATCAGGTCTAATTGATGCAAGTTGATTTCCTAATTGTTTCGGAATTTTTCTAACAAAAGAAGTGAACATGTCAAATGCCTCATCTTTAGATGTTATAAATAATGTCCAGGTGAACCTAGAATAATCATCAACCAGCACCATCACATATCTCTTACCACCTCTACTTAATGTTCTCAATGGACCACGGAGATCCATATGAACCAGTTCCATCGTTTTGGTTGTACTTACCACTTTCTTTCTTTTAAAAGAGGATCTTACCTGCTCCCTCCTTGCACAAGCCTCACAAACTTTGTGTTCCTTGAACTTAATTTTAGGCAGTCCTATCACTAAGTCCTTTCAGACTAATTTTTTGAGCTGACTTAGACTGACATGTCCAAGTCTCTTGTGCCAAAGGAGGGGATCACTGTCAAGTACACTTAAGCATGTTATTTCATTCTCTGAATGTCTGGAAAGATATATGATGTATATATTTTTCACTCTTTTCCTTGCAAAACAATCTTGTCATAGATAAGATTTATTACAAAATATTATTTAGAGGTGAATGCTACCAAGTTATCTCTGTCACACAGTTGTGACACACTGATTAAGCTATATTTCAAGTCTTCTATCAAGTAGACATTCTCAACGGAATGAGTGTCATACTTACCTACCTTACCAACCCCAATGATTTCACCTTTCCTTCCATTTCCAGAGGAGACATTTCCTCCTTTGAGGTCCTCAAGTGAAAGGAACTGGGCCTTGTTCCCAGTCATGTGCTTTGAGCAACTACTATCCATGTACTATATTTGGTTGCTCCCCTTCACTTGAGCCTAAAAAAGGAACTAGGTAAGCCTAAAATATGCGGAACAATAAGCCAAAAGCAATAATAAAACATTAAGTTATAATATTAACTATAAAACTTAAGCCGCTTGGCATTTACAACTTTCATTTACCCCCAAAACCGGAACATCACAAAGTCACAAGCTTTACAACTATAGCTCTATACAACGGAGTTTAAGAAGAATATCTCTGTCTATGAACTATATCTATACTAGAGTGGGAAGGGGACTCGGAAGGTTCTGCGGACGTGGCAGAAATACCTCACGGTCCCCTAGCAGCAGCTGCAATACTCCTAGCCAGAACGCTGTGTACTGGTACCTGGATCTGCACATGGGTAAAACATGCGCAGAAAGGGCGTGAGTACTCCACATTCGGTACTCAGTAAGTGCCAAGCCTAACCCCAGTCAAGTAGTGACGAGTTCAGGTTGAGGCTCTACTGAGTTTGAAACATAATAAGACAGTTATAAGATTGTACATCGAAAAATCAGTAGAAATAATGATAAGTAGATATTTAGGAAAAACTAGAAGAAATGAGTAATAGAAACTCTCGGCTCAGCACAACATATAACTCAACAAAAATCATGCAATGCAATACAGGGGAAAACTCCCGGATCTCGGTCCGTAGTCCCAATTTAAATATGCAATGCATTACATGGGGAAAGCTCCCAGATCTCAGTTCGTTGTCCCAATTTAAATATGCTATGTAGTACAGGGGGAAAGCTCCCGGATCTCAGTCCGTAGTCCCAATTCAAATATGCAATGCCGAATGGATGTCGGATGCAGCGTAATTAAACAATCTAGGAAGGATAGTAGACAAGAATAGGGTAGGACTACCTAAGCATGGCTCAATTAATAGCAAATAAGTGGAAAAATCAGGTAAAGCAAGTAGACATGTTTAAATCCAAGGTTAACTACTCAGTTTAAATAGTAAGCAGTAATATAGGAATGAAAATGAGATATGCAATGGAATTATTGTAAAAATGACCCGTGCACACACTCGTCACCTCACGTACACGGAATCCTCATAGTGAAAATCAGTTAAAATGCCTAAGGGAAAGTCCCCAACACAGAGCTAGGCAAGCCACTTACCTCGACTGCGCAAATCAACTCCGTACCACGCTCTTGCCACGAGTATCCGACTCCGGGTGGCCCAAATCTAATAAATTCGATTGCATAATGTAAATAACACTTTAAGGGAACAAATTAGCTAATTAATTCGAAGCTAATACGCAAAATTAGGAGATTCGCCCAAAGAGTCCCCCGGCCCCATGTCTCGGAATCAAGTAAAAATTATATTTTCCGAACCACCATTCGCTCACGAGCCTAACCATATAAGAATTTCTCAAATCGGGGGTCAAACACCCAATAAAAACTCAACAATTTGGTCTATGAAGTGCTTCCCATTTTTACCATTTTCTACCCACAAATTTCGAAATTTAAGGTTGATTTTAAGATTCGAATCAAGGAATTTGAACTTTATAGGTTAGAAATCACTTACCCAAATCACCCAGGTGCAAATACCTTAAAAATCGCCTCTCCCGAGCTCCCAAAATCGAAAATGGTGGAAATAACTTAAACCCTCAGAATTGGGTTTTTAAACACTGCCCAGGCATTTTCTCTATGCGATCGCGGAAGCCCAGACGCGATCGCGGAGAACATACTGACACGCGCCCAAAATCCCTCACTGCGATCGCGTTAATAAGTCTACGATCGGAGACCTCTTAGCCCATAAGTTATGCGATCGCGTAAGGGGCCACGCGACCGTGAAGAACAAACGTTTACCCCATTCCTCAGACCAAATCCACTATGCGATCGCGTACTGAGACATGCGATCGCGGAGGCCATCCTCCCAAAGCACTGCGATCGCGAATAGCCTTCTGCGATCGCGAAGAACAACTCGCGTGCCTCCCCTAATTACCTTATGCGATCGCGGAGAGCAAATCACTGCTGGTAAAAAACCAGCAAAAACCAGCTAAGGCCTTTTGGCCAAAAGTGTCCGTTTGAACACCCGAAACACACCCGAGGCCCCCATCCCTCAACCAAAACTACCAACCGACCCTAATACCTTATTCAAACTTGGTCGAACCTTAAAAACACATCTTATAACATCAAAATAATCAAATATGCATAGATTCAAGCCAAAGAACTTATAAATTTCTAAAATCCACATTCAACGTCGAAACACGTCTAAACTCATCCGAATGACCCCAAATTTTGCACACAGGTAATAAATGACATTACGGACCTGTTGTCGCTTTCGGAAGTCCATTCTGAATCCGATATCAAAATCTCACCTATCGGCCGAAATCGCTGAAATTCTAACATTCGCCAATTCAAGCCTAAATCTACAACCGACCTCGAAAACACATTTCGAACACGCTCCTAACCCCAAAATCACCCTACGAAGCTAACAGAGTCGACGAAATTCCATTCCGGATCCGTCTTCATACAGTTATTTCTACGGTCCGATTTCTAATGCTGAAGTTCACATTAGAGGAGTATGTGTCCAAAATCACTCCGAATTTCACCACTCAACGCTCCGACAAGTTCCATTAACATAATTAGACCTGGGAGAAACAATTATTAGGGGATCGGGGCGCTAACTCTCGAAATGACCTACCGGGTTGTTACATTCTCCCCCTCTTAAGAAAATCATTCGTCCTCGAACGAGTATAGAAACATACCTGAAGCTGTGAAAATATGAGGGTACTGACTCCGCATATCTTGCTCGGTCTCCGAAGTTGCCTCCTCGACCGGATGACCCCTCCACTGAACCTTGACTGAGACAATATTCTTCGACCTGAGCCTTCTGACCTGCCTGTCCAATATAGCCACATGCTCCGCAACATATGATAGATCCTTGTCCAACTGGACTGAGCTGAAATCCAAAACATGAGTCGGATCACCGTGATACTTTCGGAGCATGGAAACATGGAATATTAGATGAACTCCTGCTAGGTTGGGAGGCAAGGCCAAATCATAAGCAACCTCCCCAACCCGCTGCAACACCTCAAAAGGGCCAATGAACCTCGGACTCAGCTTACCCTTCTTCCCAAATCTCATGACGCCTTTCATAGGCGATACCCGAAGCAAAACCCGATCACCAACCATAAATGCCATGTCACGAACTCTCCGGTCCGCGTAACACTTCTGCCTGGACTAAGCTGTGCGAAGTCTCTCCTGAATCACCTTCACCTTGTCCAGGGCATCCTGAACCAAGTCTGTACCCAATAGTCGGGCCTCACCCGGCTCAAACCATCCCACTGGAGACCTGCAATGCCTACCATACAAGGCCTCAAACGGCGCCATCTGAATGTTGGACTAGTAGCAGTTATAATAAGCAAACTTTGCAATAGGCAAGTACTGATCCCATGACCCCCCCGAAATCTATCACACAGGCACGAAGCATATCCTCGAGAATCTGAATCGTGCGCTCGGACTGCCCGTCTGTCTGAGGGTGAAATGTTGTACTGAGATCAATCTGGTCACCCAACTCACCATGCAAGGCTCTTCAAAAGTGCGAGGTGAACTGAGGACCTCGATCTGATATAATGGACACCGGCACACCGTGCAACCGGACTATCTCCTGAATGTAGATCTGGGCCAACCTCTCAAAAGAGTATGTAGTCAATACTGGAATGAAATGGGCTGACTTGGTCAGCCGGCCCACAATCACCCAAATAGCATCGTGTTTCCTCAAAGTTCGAGGAAGTCCAACCACAAATTCCATGGTGATACGCTCCCACTTCCACTCTGGAAGCCTAATCTGCTGAAGTAATCCTCCCGGTCTCTGATGCTCACATTTGACTTGCTGACAATTGAGACACTTGGCTACAAACTCTGATATATCCTTCTTCATCCTTCGCCACCAATAGTGTTGTCTCAAGTAATGGTACATCTTCGCGGTACCCAGATGGATGGAATACCGCGAGCTATGGGCCTCCTCAATAATCAACTCCCGAAGTCCATCTACATTGGGCACACAAATCCGGCCCTGCATCCTCATCACACCTTCATCACCTATGGTCACATCCCTGGCATCGCCCTGCCGAACTCTATCCTGAAGAGCCCGAAGGTTGGGATCCTCATACTGGCTCTCCCGAATGCGGTCATAAAGAGACGATCAAGCAACAACACAAGCAATTACCTAGCAAGGCTCAGAAAGATCCAGTCTCATGAACTGACTGTCTAAGGATTGAACATCCAAGGCTAAAGGCCTCTCAGCTACATGAAGATATGCCAAACTACCCAAACTCTCCGGCCGGCGACTCAAGGCGTCAGCCACCACATTGGCCTTCCCCGAGTGGTATAATATGGTGATGTCATAATCCTTGAGTAACTCCAACCACCTACGCTGGCGCAAATTGAGATCCTTCTGCCTGAAAATGTGCTGCAAACTCCGGTGGTCCATATATATCTTACAGGGAACACCATATAAATAATGACGTCATATCTTCAGGGCGTGAACTATAGCTTCCAACTCGAGATCATGCACAGGGTAGTTCTTCTCATTCACTTTCAACTGTATGGACGCGTAGGAAATCACCCTACCGTCCTGCATCAACACCGCTCCAGACCAATCCTCGAAGCATCACAATAGACTGTATAGGACCCCGAACCGGTGGGTAATACACTGGAGTTGTGGTCAGGGCTGTCTTGAGCTTCTGAAAGCTCTCCTCACACTCCTCATTCCAAATAAAAGGTGCACCCTTCTGGGTCAGTCTGGTCATGGGCGCTGAAATGGATAAAAATCCCTCCATAAAACGGCGATAATACCCAGCCAAACCGAGGAAACTACGGATCTCCGTAGCTGAAGACGGTCTAGGCCAACTCTGCACCGCCTCTACCTTCCTTAGATCTACCTTGATCCCATCCGAAGATACCACATGGCCTAAGAATGCCACAGAATAGAGCCAAAATTCACACTTATAAAATTTGGCATACAACTTCCTCTCCCTCATGTCCGAAGTACGGTCCTCAAGTGTTGCTCATGGTCCTCTTGGGACCGAGAATATACCAGAATGTCATCAATGAACACGATGACGAAAGTATCAAGATACGGCCGAAATACGATGTGCATCAGGTGCATGAAGGCTACTGGGGCATTGGTCAGCCCAAATGACATAACAAGGAACTCATAGTGGCCATATCTGGTCCTGAAGGCAGTCATCGGGATATTCGGCTCCCGAATCTTCAACTGATGATAACCCGAACGAAGATCAATCTTGGAGAACACCCTAGCACCCTGTAACTGGTCAAATAAATCATCAATGCGAGCCAATGGGTACCTGTTCTTCATTGTCGCCTGATTCAGCTGCCGGTAGCCAATACACATACGCATTGAACCATCCTTTTTCTTCACAAACAATACCGAGCACCCCAAGGCGATACACAAACCCTTATCAAGCAACTCTTGCAACTGCTCCTTCAACTCTTTCAACTAAGGAGGAGCCATGCGATAGGGAGGAATGAAAATGGGGTGAGTGCCCAACAACAAGTCAATGCCGAAATCAATATCTCTGTCGGGCGGCATACCCGGAAGATCAGCCGGAAAAACATCAAGATAGTCTCTAACAACGGGGACAGACTCAACTGTGGGGGTCTCAGCACTAATATCTCTCACATAAGCCAAATACGTACCACACCCCTTTTCAACCATCCGCTGAGCCTTAACAAAAGAAATGACTCGACCGGGAGTGTACTCTAAGGAACCTCTCCACTCTAACCTCGGTAATCCTGGCATAGCCAGCGTCACGGTCTTGGCATGACAATCAAGAATAGCATAGTAGGGAGACAACCAGTCCATACCCAATATAACATCGAAATCTACTATACTGAGTAATAATAAATCAGCCCTGGTCTCAAAACCATTGATAATTATCAAACACGACCGATATACGTGGTCCACAACAAGAGAATCTCCCATAGGAGTAGAAACATAAACGGGGAAACTTAAGGAATCCTGAGATATACCCAGATGGGAAGCAAAATAAGAGGACACATACGAATATGTAGAGCCTGTGTCAAATAATATCGATGCATCCCTATGACAAACGGGAACAATACCTGTAATGACCGAATCTGAAGCAATGGCCTCGAAGCGACCTGGAAGAGCATAATATTTGGCCTGGCCTCCCCCCTCTAGGGCGACCTCGACCTCCCCGACCTCCACCTCGAGCTGCCTGAGATGGTGGGGTAGCAGCTAGGGCTGGAAGAATAGCTAGAGGGCCTGGTGGAAGGTGTGGAACCTGATAAGTCTGAGGTGGTGCACCCCTCCTAGCCGTGGGGAAATCTCTGATCGTATGACGAGGGTCACCACACTCAAAACAACCCCTCGGAGGACGTGGCGGCTGATGCTGACTCTGAATTGACCTGGTGGACTGGCCAGTGATAGCAACTCGAGCTGAAGGAACCTGAGATACTGGTGGTGCATAATAAGGCTCCTGAGGTCTAGGAGGAGCTGGAATACCACTGGCTGCTGGAAGAGCTGAATGAATAGGGCGACTCACAAAACCCCTACCATAACGTGCTGCTGGTGCACAAGCTCCTGAAAAGTGACCAGTCTCTCGAGACCTCTTTGCCTCTCTCTCCTCCCTATCCCGGGCAAACATAGTCTCAATCCTCCGGGAAATACTCACGGCCTGCTGGTAAGCAATATCTGTCTCCAGCTCTCTGGCCATGGTGGTCCGAATACTGGGGTGAAGTCCCTCAATAAAGCGTTGAACCCTCTCTTTGACAGTGGCAACCAAAGCTGGTGCATTACGAGCCAGGTCGCTGAAACGGACTGCATACTCCGACACAGTCATAGTACCCTGGCGTAACTGCTCAAACTCTGCACGCCAAGCATCCCTGAGGCTCTAAGGGACAAACTCAAGTAGGAACATCTCTGAGAACTAAGCCCAAGTAAGTGAAGCTGCCTCGCCCGGACTACTCAACTCAAAGCTGGAAAGTAGTGAAAGAGATCCCACTCGTCTCCACAATACCCATAGTGCGGAGAATGCGATGGCACCCCTCAAGAAAACCCACGACGACATCCGAAGCTAGTCCATTGAACTCAGGTGGGTGGTACTTCTTGTACCTCTCAAGTCAGAGCTGCTCTGCCTTAGGTACAACTATTCTAGTCTCATACTGAACTGGAACTGCTAGGGGCATGGGGATATACTCTGGAACCTGCCCCATATGAACCCTCTGCTCAGGAGTACGGGCTGCGGGAGTCTGTGTCCCTCCCCTGGCCTGGGATGTAGCTGAGGCTATCGGAAGTAGTCCCGCCTGAGACAGAGTACTGAACGCAACTGAGCCAATGTCTCCTGGAGGGCTAGAGTAATAGTAGGGCCCTCCTGTGCCCCTCAAACTGTGGCTGTTGGGGGATCCTTTGCCTCTACTCTCTCCGGTGCTCGGGTTGCACCGCGTGCTTATCCTCTGCCCCGGCCCCTGCCTCTGACGGCTCTGGCTGGGGGATCGGGTGCCGGTCATCAGTACGTCCGGTACGAGTACGAACCATCTGTAAGCAAGAATAGAATAGAGTTTATGACGTTTGATGACAGTAACTAGCACGATAAAGAATTCTAAGGAATATGATTGTTCTTAACAGTTACATAGCCTCTCGAAGATAGATACGGACGTCTTCGCACTGATCTACGAGACTCTAATAAACCGGCTTGTGACTTGTGACTCCTATGAACCTAAACGCTCTGATACCAACTTGTCACGAGCCGAATTAACCCTTCGAACGGGCTCGCGACGGCACCTAGTCCCTAAGACTAGGTAAGCCTAAAATATGCGGAACAATAAGCCAAAAGCAATAATAAAACATTAAGTTATAATAATAACTATAAAACTTAAGCCGCTCGGCATTTACAGCTTTCATTTACCCCAAAACCCGGAACATTACAAAGTCACAAGCTTTACAACTATAGCTCTATACAACGGAGTTTAAGAAGAATATATCTGTCTATGAACTATATCTATACTAGAGTGGGAAGGGGACTCGGAAGGTTATGCGGACGCGGCAGAAATACCACACGGTCTCCTAGCAGCTGCTGCAATACTCCTAGCCTGAATGCTGTGTACTGGTACCTGGATCTGCACATGGGTAAAACATGCGCAGAAAGGGCGTGAGTACTCCACATTCGGTACTCAGTAAGTGCCAAGCCTAACCCCAGTCAAGTAGTGACGAGGTCAGGTTGAGGCTCTACTGAGTTTGAAACATAATAAGACAGTTATAAGATTGTACAGCAAAAAATCAGTAGAAATAATGATAAGCAGATATTTAGGAAAAAATAGAAGAAATGAGTAAAAGAAACTCTCGGCTCAGCACAACATATAACTCAACAGAAATCATGCAATGCAATACAGGGGAAAGCTCTCGGATCTCGGTCCGTAGTCCCAATTTAAATATGCAATGTAGTACAGGGGGAAAGCTCCCAGATCTTAGTCCGTTGTCCCAATTTAAATATGCTATGCAGTACACGGGGAAAGCTCCCGGATCTCAGTCCGTAGTCCCAATTCAAATATGCAATGCCGAATGGATGTCGGATGTAGCGTAATTAAACAATTTAGGAAGGATAGTAGACAAGAATAGGGTAGGACTACCTAAGCATGGCTCAATTAATAGCAAATAAGTGGAAAAATCAGGTAAAACAAGTAGACATGTTTAAATCCAAGGTTAACTACTCAGTTTAAATAGTAAGCAGTAGTATAGGAATGAAAATGAGATATGCAATGGAATTCTTATAAAAATGACCCGTGCACACACTCGTCACCTCACGTACACGGAATCCTTATAGTGAAAATCAGTTAAAAATGCCTAAGGGAAAGTCCCCAACACAGACTTAGGCAAGCCACTTACCTCGACTATGCAAATCAACTCCGTACCACGCTCTTGCCACGAGTATCCGACTCCGGGTGTCCCAAATCTAATAAATTCGATTTCATAATGTAAATAACACTTTAAGGGAACAAATTAGCTAATTAATTCAAAGCTAATACGCGAAATTAAGAGATTCGCCCAAAAAGTCCCCTAGGCCCACGTCTCGAAATCGGGTAAAAATTACATTTTTCGAACCCCCATTCGCTCACCAGTCTAACCATATAAGAATCTCTCAAATCGGAAGTCAAACACCCAATCAAAACTCAACAATTTGGTATATGAAGTTCTTCCCATTTTTCCCATTTTCTACCCACAAATTTCGAAATTTAAGGTTGAATTTAAGATTGGAATCAAGGAATTTGAACTTTATAGGTTAGAAATCACTTACCCAAATCACCCAGGTGCAAATACCTTAAAAAATCCCCTTTCCCGAGCTCCCCAAATCGAAAATGGTGAAAAATAACTTAAACCCTCGGAATTGGGTTTTTAAACACTACCCAGGCATTTTCTCTATGCGATCGCGGAAGCCCAGACGCGATCCCGGAGAAGATATTGACACACGCCCAAAATCCCTCACTGCGATCGTGTTAATAAGTCTGCGATCGCAGACCTCTTGTCCCACAAGCTATGCGATCGCGTAAGGGGCCACGCGACCGCGAAGAACAAATGTTGACCCCATTCCTCAGACCAAAATCCACTATGCGATCGCGTACTGAGACATGCGATCGCGGAGGCCATCTTCCCAAAGCACTGCGATCGCGAATAGCCTTCTGCGATCTCGAAGAACAACTCGCGTGCCTCCCCTAATTACCTTATGCGATCGCGGAGAGCAAATCACTGCTGGTGAAAAACCAGCAAAAATTAGCTAAGGCCTTTTGGCCAAAAGTGTCCATTTGAACACCCGAAACACCCTCGAGGCCCCCGAGGCCTCAACCAAAACTACCAACCGACCCTTATACCTCATTCAAACTTAGTCGAACCTTAAAAACACATCTTATAACATCAAAATCATCAAATATGCATATATTCAAGCCTAAGAACTTATAAATTTCTAAAATCCACATTCGACGCCGAAACACGTCTAAACTCATCCGAATGACCCCAAATTTTGCACACAGGTCATAAATGACATTACGGACCTGCTGTCGCTTTCGGAATTCCATTCCGAGTCTGATTTCAAAATCTCACGTATCGGCCGACATTCTAACTTTCGCCAATTCAAGCCTAAATCTACAAACGACCTCGAAAACACATTTCGAACACGCTCCTAACCCCGAAATCACCCAACAAAGCTAACGGAGTTGAAGGAATTCCATTCTGGATCCATCTTCACACAGTTATAGCTACGGTCCGATTACTAAAGCTGAAGTTCACATTAGAGAACTATGTGTCCAAAATCACTCTGAACTTCACCACTCAACGCTCTGACAAGTTCTATTAACATAATTAGACCTGGGAGAAATAGTTATTAGGGGATCGGGGCGCTAACACTCAAAACGACCTACTGGGTCATTACAGATTAGTCTTAGGAACCCAAACTAGTTTGGGTCCCTTTCTTTAAGCAAAAGGATGAATTGAATTTTTCTTATCCCAATTTGGTAACCAATTTTTCCCTTGAACAAATCTTTTGTTCTTTTGACTTCCTTTTCTTTTGCATTGCATTCACTTTTGTAGTGACCAGTCTTACCACAATGGGTACAAATTTTGTTTTCAGGGAGAGTGAGGTACTTGATTCTGGGATCTCATTTAGGCAGCTGATTCCCAAATCCATGTCCTCTCCTATTGCTACTATGATGTTCCTATAGCCATGTCAAAGCATCGGAGGATCTATTCCATTTACATGTTCTGTCTAGTTCATGTTTTACCTTACCTAGTTCCTCCTTTAACACTCTAATATGTTCATCCTTCCTATACAACTCATATTTTAGTTTACCTACATTTTCTTCTAAGGTGAATTAAGAGCTGTCAGCTGTCTTTTTACTGGTTCCTAGTTTCAATTTTGGATTATCCTATTTTAACTCTAGGAATTTGTTTCAAATGTATGAACCTGGTTCTTCAGACTAGTATTTTCGCTCACAGTCTCACTAACTCTGAGTTCTAGGTTCTTACATTTTTCCTTTAAGATTACACAATCCTTAGACAACTGTTCCTTTTCCCTATTTATTACCTCATATTCATCAATAAAGTCTAGCAATAATTTAGAGAGCTTTTCTTTAGACAAAAATTTAATCTTGTCATTTAGATGAATTATACTTACCTCAGATTCCTCATGAGATTCCTCATCTGATTCGCCAATTGCCATAAGTGCTTGTTCATCTCCATCATCATCTGATTCCTCATCTGAACTTTCTCCCCAAGCAGCAACCATAGCCTTTGTTGATCCTTTGTTTTTCTTGGGATGAACTTGTTCCTTCTTCCGGTTGCTTCGTTCAGATCTTTACTTCTTCCATTCAACTTCCCATTGAGGGCAGTTCTTGATGTGATGATCAGTCTTCCCACACTTGTAGCAGCCCTCAATGGTTGTTCTTTCTGGTTGTCGCACCCCCTTTTTCCCCTCTTAAAGTGGAGAGATCGAGTTTATGACATTTCAGACAACTTCTTTTAAAGGTTAAAAGGAAGAGTCGCCACCTAACGATTTTTATGGTGCGTTAGGGCACCTAGATTAGTTAACTCATAAGACTAGTTTGCATTACCAGAGATTGGGTAAGGGCTTGAAGTTATCCCAAGGGGAAGGTATTAGGCACCCCTCAGGATCCACAATTGTGGTTCCCGGCCAAACGGTTTTCGTGAATTCGGACAATAAGCAAATAACAAGTACGGCTCATATAAGAGGGGATTTCAAACAAGCATGGAAGTTCATTAGAAATTTGAAAGAAATCAAAAGTAAATATTTGAGAAGAGACGTCCTAGGTTTAAAGTAATATGGATCACATCAATGCAATACCCAATAGGCAGAGCTACACGTGGTATTAGCGCACCGGTCATGATATCCATATTCTACCCTTCCCACCCCGTGAAGGTATTTAGAGCGTGTGTTGATCACGAAGCTTATTGCGTGCTCTTACCCGTCCCATCCTATCAATACTGGAGGAAGTTAGGACTACTATTCCTACATGATAGGTACTAGGTTGAACCCCTAGGTTTAAAGGGCAAAATTCTAAGCGACAAATAAAACAGTTAGGAGTGCAAAATATAGGGCACACACAGAAGCAGATACGAGGCTCATATATCCCTCCACAAGTCAATACACATGACTAGCACGACTCAAAGACAAAGAGGTCTCAAATTTCAGAACCTAAGACAGGATGGCTACATGTGAATACAATAGCGGGACAGATTAATTACTGAATTTTAGAAGAAGTAACCTGGTCAGTTTTAAACTATGAATTCTTATTTGCAATTAGCCAAGTTATGCACAGAGAAATAAAAAGTGTCCAGTTTTACAAATGTTGATACCTAAGGCTTGCCTAAGTGTGTAGAAATACTTCAGTCGTCCTGTTTTAGCTTCAAGAAATCGTGAATGGTCAGGATGAACCTGTTTAGACTTAGTCATGGTAGAGAAGTGAGTACTTAAACAAGTATGGATTCAAGTCCTATGAAGCATGATATCTAAATGCAGGCAGGATGTTGAGTATGCAAACCTATGCATGTTGTTTTTAAATGCACAAACGTTTTCAGGAATCGAAACTTATTTTAGCGAGATTTGACTATCACACGTCCTTTTGACTCAAAACAGTACATACAAAAGCGCAATTTGTTAAGTTACTGAACCTAGCACATGATTTCTAAGTGTTCAACGCAATATGTTTTAACACATGAATTTGGCATAGATAATATGAACATGCTGATAATTAAAGCCCTAAAGTAGCATGGTCTCTAATGCAAATATTGACATTTAATGTTATTGCTTAACCTAAACAGGATGTCTAGAGATAGTTATTGTGAACATGCAGAGGCAGTAACCTTATAATAACTATTTTTATAGTCATTTAATTACGAACAAGATTTTCGAGTGAGGCATTTGCAAAGATGATGCAGCAATTATAATAGCCTTTTACTACGAACATGATGAGTATGATCAGATGCTGAAATAAGTAGACCTAAAGCATGGTATCTAATGCATGTATGGCAAGTATTCCTAAACATGTGACTATTGCACACATAGGTAAAATAAACCCTATAAGCATATTCTCTACCCGTAATCATACTAAACATGCATAACCCCTCCCATTTTACTATCCAACCCCCCAATTGTTTTTACAATTAATTATTACATACCAACATTGCATAACTTACACAAATGAATAAGAAAATTAAGAAGTTACACTATAGGGAGCCTAACAGTCGGCCCAAGTATCCAGATCCAAATATGCCATATGCCATGACCCTTTGTGACCCAGGTGTGTCAGAGTTCCTAAGGACCTCAAAGGATCCCAGACAGTGCTCACACCCAAGTTCCCTAGACAGGAATGAGTAAGTGCAGTGTGGAATGCCAGCCTTGTGTGTCAGAGTTCAATGGGTACTAAAATGGCCCCTAAGGCAGTGCTCAGACGAAGGGGGCTGAACTTAGAGACTAAGAGTAGTGAGATGTGCTTATAGTTTTAAGAGAATTGAGTTGAAAAGGTTTTTCTGAAATTGTTTTGAGAGACAGCTCTAGAGAGTAGCAGAGGAGTTTGTAAAAACCAGTTTGAGGAGGAAAAGAAATAACTCAGAAAGGCATACATAGTCCAGGAAGCAAACACAAGCAGGGGAAAAGGGGGTTGGGGACAAGTAGTGAGAACATAGTGGCATCCAAGTTAATCATCAGAGAAGTCTCATAAGACTCAAATAGTTCCAGCCATAACAAAGGTATTCATGCTAAGAGTTTAACAGTATTAGATTGGGGGAATCACATAGAGTCACACATCAGGTTCAGGATCACATAGCAACTAAGTATTATGAGTACATGCTTGTAGTGTTAGGAGTCAGGCAGATTCATGATGAAAACATATAAGAAAACACTGGACATACTAAAATAAGAGGAAGAGCAGTCACATAGATAAAACAAGTAGGCTAGTTTCATAGGAATCAGGCAGAATCATAGTGAATCCTACAAGTAAAGCAATAGACATGTTGGACTAAAGGGAAGTCACATGGACAAAGTAAACATGCCAATTGTATTAGGAATCAGGAGGGGGTAAGGCAGATTCATAATGAAACATATAGTAAAAGTACTAGACATGCTGAACTGAAGGAGGAGGGAGATCACATAGACAAGTAGACATGCTAAACATAGAGAGACAAAGTAAACATGCTAATTTCAAGGCAAGCAGTAAAACCACAAGTAGAAGCATGAGAGAAATAAAAGGAATCTAAATACGAACAGGAACATATTGTTTTGGGTACTATAAACTTAAACAAGAAACATACCAGTTTGAATGCAAGATTAAATGCAAAGGGAAGAGCAATAAAATGAAGAATGGTAGAGCAGCAGTGTGTAGATGCAACATAACAGTGAGCAGTAGTGCAATAGAACAATCGAATCACTCAGTTTTGGCTTGCAGCCAACTGAGTTGCAACTAACAGCAAGAGAGACAAAAGATGATGTGTGTGTGTAAGAGGGAACTTAGAATAGTCTCTCTTGTTCCTCCCTGTTTATGAAAGAGTAGTGTGTATACATAGTTTTGAAATATAGGTTTCAAATAAGGTAAAAAATAACAGTTTAGCAAATTATGGATGTGCACATCAATTATAATCACATTAATATCAGTACTCCCTTTAATGAAGGAGTCAAAATCAAACGGTAATAGACATGTAGCAAAATAAGGCAAGATACCATAAGACTGAAATGTAACATATAAGGAAATATTTCAACATAGTATGGGTGAAAGCAAGCAATTAAGTCTAGGTTCAGAAGAAATCGTAATTAAGGAAAGGTTTGTAAGAATCAATTAACAGTAAGATCAGTCACATGATACGGCAAGAGAATAACTCATATGTCAAAAATCAGTAAGGAGTATTGCCATAGGAGATCAGTAAAGGATACTAATCCCAGGGAATCAGGGATTCGAATAAGAATAACATTAGCTAAAGGAAATTAACACGGATTATATGGAATAAACAGATAATAGGCAAGGACAGGTTCAAATTGAAACCCTAATAAGCACAGTAGAGTAAAATTTCATACAATCAGGGGTCGAACATAATATTGACTTAGGGAAATTACCACAAATTTCTATCAATAATGGAATAAACATAAGATAGGCATGAGAAACAAACTCAGAAAGCATAACGAGGTAAAAATCACAAAAACCTAGAACATACTCATGAATAACAGACGTGCGAACAAACTAGATTAAACAAGTAAGCAAGGACAGTTCTCAGAATCCAGTGTCGAGACCAAAATTCGGGTTTTCAACATAATGGATCAGATAAAGTGGGAAAGTTGAAGAAATCGTTAAAACACAGTAAGAATCATATAATGACACTAAAATAGAAGTAAAAAGGATCGTTTTGAAAGAGGTTTATGAAACCCTGGTTTTTAAAATTGAAAGATCGTTTAAAGATGAAAGTTTTCAGAGAAATCATAGAAAGAAGCTTCGTAATACTGTAGATCTAGAGTAGATATAGGATAAATTGAAAGATACAGGGTTAGGGTTTAGTGGAACCCAGAGAAATAGGAAGAACCTCAAAGATGGCACCGGCTTAAGCCGGAACAGGTGGTAATCTTTACTCAGACGACCGGGGAGGCCGGAAAGTGGCATGGGACCATGGGAGATGAGTTGGACCGCTCCAGGTTCGCCTGAGAGCCCCAGAGTATCACTGAACCGGTGCAAAGTGGGTAGGTAGCCAGGAGGTGATGAAGGACCATAGTTTACGGTGAGAGAACCAGTCGGAGAAGGTGAACAAAGCCCATCGGAGGAGAGAAGTCAAGGAAACTTCTCGAGGGAGCTAGAGATTCACAGAGAGAGATAGAGAGAGAATGAGATTGGGAGAATGAGGGGTCGGTGGGGGGTTTGGTTGGGATTAATTAACGTAACTTAAGTCTGGACCGTTGATCTTTTGTGATCAACGGTTCAGATCAAACGCGGGGTTGGGCCGGGTAGGATTATTTAGTTGGGCTGGGTTAATTGGGCTAAATGGTCCGGTGGGGTTGGGTTTAGAATTTGGCTAGAATTTAAATAGAAATAGGCCAAATGTTAAATACCCAATTTGAATAGGATAATTAATTAATTAAAATAGCCAGTAATTGTGCAAAAAATTAAATTAAAACCAAATAAAGAAAATAAATATAATTAACTACTATAAAAATATAAAAATGATTAGTTATTTATTTAAAAATGGTTTTAATGCATATTTGTGCTATGTTTGTAAAAATTGCTGAAATTACCTAAATAATGCCAACATTGGCTAATTTGTGAAATAATTAAATCCTAAGGGAATTAAAATAGGATATAAATAACATATTGAGTAAGAAAATGATTTGAAATTATTTATAACATCATTTATGCATAATTATGAATAATTATGGAACATAAAATATTAAATAAACAGGAAAATAATTTGACCAAAATACGGGAAATTATGGAAAAATATCAATTATTGTAGAGTGTGATTTTGAAGGTTTATATGCAAATTTGAAAATAATTTGAGAAAAAATAGGGTATCAACAGCTACCCCTCTTTACCCGGAAAGGATGAAAGAGTTGTCGGGTAAAGATATGACGGCCAATTTTGATAGAGTGGAAATAGTATGAAAGCTTTAGGCCGCACCCTGGTTTCTGAGTTGCCTACATATCCCTGTTTTTACAGAAATCAGGCCGTATGTAGTTCGGGAGTTGCCGACGAAGTGTACCGGTGACGTTTTATAAGAACGGAAGCAAGGTGCAAAGCAAGGTGAGCAGAAATGGTTTACGGGGTAGTTAGAAGAACTGGAGCGGTCTGCTCCTGCCTGGCTGGCTGTTCCTAGCCAGATTTCCTGCAAATGAATAACCAGCGTATATTGTGCGTAATTTAAACATGATGCAGATTCCCGTAGGACTATGAATGCTGTCTTCGGACGGTTGAGGATGGCGTCCTTAGACCATGATGTCCTGGGCCATGAATCGCTTGATGCGTGATTCAGGCTATGAAATAATGTTCTCGGGCCATGAGGATGGTGCCTCTGAACCATGGTGCCTTTGAATAATGATATGCAAACTGATAAAAGAGATCCTTAGGCCATGAAATGATGTTCTCGGGCCATGAAGATGGTGCCTCCGAATGATGACGCCTTCGGATAGCTTGGCGATATTTCAGCCCATGAAAATGCAATAGTATGATTCTAACAAGATAGAGCTTAGTCTTGCGAATTAAAAAAGGCAGAGCTTAGCCCGAAAGAAATGAAATAAATAATGACAGAGACGGCGGCAGTTTCGAAAAGTAAATGGGAGGCAGCGTTTAGCCTCGGAAGGCAGAATGGTAGCCTTATGCAAGAGATAAATGCAGATGGAGGTAGCGTTTAACCACGGAAGGTAGAATGGTAGCCTTATGTAGACGATAAAATGCATATGGAGGTAGAGTTTATCCTCGGAAGGCAGAAAGGTAGCCTTATGTAGAAGATGAAATGCGGATGGAGGTAGCGTTTAACCTCGGAAGGCAGAATGGTAGCCTTATGCAATGTAGATGCAGATGCAGATGGAGGTAGCATTTAACCTCGAAAGGCAGAAATGTAGCCTTATGCAATGCAGATGCGGATGGAGGTAGCGTTTAACCTCGGAAGGCAGAATGGTAGCCTTATGCAGAAGATGAAATGCATATGGAGGTAGCGTTTAACCTCGGAAGGTAGAATGGTAGCCCTTATGCAGAAGATGAAATGCAGATGGAGGTAGCGTTTAACCTTGGAAGGCAGAATGGTAGCCTTGTGCAAAAGATGAAATGCAGATGGAGGTAGCGTATAACCTCGGAAGACAGAATGGTAGCCTTATGCAGTGCAAGGGCAACAAATAAAATGCAGATAGGAATTCTTAGCTGGTGATAAATTGCAGCGATATGATTGTTGTGAGTATTGTGATAAGTGAAGCGCTGTTTGCGATGATAATAAATGTCGGCGTGTGCAACAAGCTTGAGAAGTGTGTCTTTGAGCAATGTGTGTTCTTCGGGACGGTAATATGTTTTGGGGCCTTTGCGATTTTTGTGCTTGCATCCAAAGAAAAATATCGTTAGTTCTGTAATGGGAAAGGTTAGTTCGCATTCCCGCTGGCTTTACTTGACTTGCTCGTGATGATACTGTCTGTATCACTAGGGTAGCATTTGCTAAACAAGTTGTTTAAGTAAAAAAAAATATGCATGATTTTGTAAAGATAAGATATTAACATATAATCTAAAATAGCTTTAGATGAACCGACGACCAAGACGCGGTCCGAGACATTGCAACCTCTCCTGCCACGGAATTTTGAGGGTCCTCTTCAAAATTCTGCCCCAGTTGATGGGTGGATACTTCGGACTGTTGCTCGTGCGGCGATTGGCTGAACTTGCTTAAGAATTTTGAGGGTTCTCCTCAAAATTCCGCCCCAGTTTCCATTCGTGGGGAAAATGAAATTTTTATTGAATTGTGACCGAACCCATAAGGCTGCCTATGTATCCCCTCTTAACCGGGAATCAGGTCAGACGTAGTTCAATTTACATTGTTGACAAACGCATAAGGAATTACACATAGTAGTGTTTGACTGCATCTGAATTTATTGGTTTTGGCCAAACTTCTCCGTCCATTTATGCAAGTATGAGTGCTCCTCCTATCAGTACTCTGTGAACCAGATACGGACCCTGCCAGTTGGGAGAAATTTTCCCTTTGGCTTTGTCTTGGTGAGGAAAGATTTTCTTTAGCAATAGCTGCCCTTGTGTGAATCGTCTTGGCTTGACTTTCTTGTTGAAGGCTCTGGACATTCTATTCCGATAGAGTTGACCATGACAAACTGCGTTCATCCTCTTCCCGTCTATGAGGGCTAGCTGCTCATAACGGTTCCTTACCCATTCCGCGTCGCTGAGCTCAGCTTCTTGTATAATTCTCAGAGATGGAATCTCCCCTTCGGCAGGAATAACAACCTCTGTACCGTAAACCAGCATGTTGGGGGTTGCCCTGATTGATGTGCGAACTGTGGTGCGATATCCCAATTAGGCGAATGATAACTTCTCATGCCATTGCTTGTGCCTTTCTATCATCTTCCTTAATATCTTCTTGATGTTTTTGTTAGCGGATTCTAAAGCTCCATTCATCTGAGGTCTGTAAGCTGTGGAGTTCTTTTGTTTGATCTTGAATGTTTCACACATGGTTTTCATCAAGTCACGGTTGAGATTAGAACCATTGTCGGTGATAATTGACTCTGGAACTCCGAACCGACAAATAACGCGGTCGCAGACAAAGACGGCCACTACTTTCTTGGCGACTTCCTTGCAGGAGGCTACTTCGACCCATTTAGTAAAGTAATCAATGGCAACCAGGATAAACCTGTGTCCGTTAGAGGCGGCAGGCTCGATAGGTCCAATGATGTCCATGCCCAGGCGGTGAACGACCATGGTGAACTTGTTGCATTAAGCTCACTCTGAGGTACTTTTATCATATCTCCATGTATCTCACAGCGGTGGCATTTCTGGATGTACTGGATGCAGTATGTTTCCATGGTCATCCAGAAGTAACCCGCTCGGAGTATCTTCTTTGCTAATACAAACCCGTTCATATGTGGACCGCAGGTCCCATCATGAATTTCTTCCAATAGTTTTGATGCTTCCTTTGCGTCGACGCACCTTAATAACCCCAAATCAAGAGTCCTCCTATACAGGGTTCCTCCGCTGTAGAATTTATTAGACAATCTCCGAAGTGTGCGGTTCTGAGTGGCGTTTGCCAAATACTCCTTGATGTCATGAAACTAAGGATTTTTGTCTGCTTCTTCTTCAACATGGGCACAGTACGCCGACTGACTGTGAATTTTCACTGGAATGGGGTCAATGAAAGTTTTGTCTGGATGCTTAATCATAGATGACAAGGTAGCTAGAGCATCGGCGAACTCATTATGGATTCTGGGGACATGCCGGACTCTATCTTTGTGAACCTCTTTCTCAACTCCTGAACGTGATGTAGATAGGGTAGTATCTTGGAATTTTTAGTTGCCCATTCTCCTTGTACTTGATGTACCAATAAGTCCGAGTCACCAATCGCTAACAACTCCTGGACGTTCATGTCGATGTCCATGTTGATCCCTAAGACACAGGCCTCATATTCAGCCATGTTGTTGGTGCAAGGAAATCTGAGTTTGGCGGATGCTGGATAATGCTGACCTGTTTACGATATTAAGACTGCTCCGATACCGACTCCTTTGATGTTTGCTGCACCATCAAAGAACATCCTCCAACCGTCGTAGGATTCTGCAATGTCTTCTCTTACGAAAGATACTTCTTCATCAGGAAAATACATTTTCAGGGGTTCGTATTCTCCGTCCACTGGATTCTCAGCAAGATGGTCTGCTAATGGCTGTCCCTTGACTGCTTTTTGAGTCACATAAATGATGTCGAACTCACTCAACAGGATTTGCCACTTGGCTAACTTGCCAGTGGGCATGGGTTTCTGAAAGATATATTTCAATGGATCCATCCTTGATATGAGATATGTTGTGTAGGCACAGAAGTAGTGCCTCCGCTTCTGAGCGACCCAAGTCAAAGCGCAGCAAGTGTGTTCCAACAAAGAATACCAGGCTTCATACAGAGTGAACTTCTTGCTGAGATAATAAATAGCTTGTTCCTTCCTTCCTGTTTCGTCATGTTGCCCAGAACGCAACCGAAAGCTCCATCTAATACGGCAAGGTAGAGTAGCAGGGGTTGGCCTGGCTCAGGTGGTACCAAGACCGGTGGTGTGGATAGTTACTCCTTGATTCTGTCGAAAGCTTTTTGACAATCCTCGGTCCACTTAGTCACAACGTCCTTCCTTAGCATTTTGAAGATCGGCTCACAGATGACTGTAGACTGTGCTATGAATCGGCTGATGTAATTGAGCCTCCCAAGAAGCTCATAACATCTTTCTTGTTCTTTGGCGTGAATGGCCTTGACTTTTGATGGGTCCAATTCTATTCCCCGGTGGCTCACAATAAATCCGAGCAACTTCCTAGCAGGAACCCCGAATGCACACTTTGCGGGATTCAGCTTCAGATTATATTTTCTCAACCTGTTGAAGAACTTCCTTAAATCTTCCATATGATCAGCAACTTTCCTTGATTTGATAATGATGTCATCCACATACACCTCGATCTCTTTGTGAATCATGTCGTGGAATATGGTAGTCATAGCCCTCATGTAGGTGGCCTATGCATTCTTTAAATCGAACGGCATCATCTTATAACAGTACAATCCCCAGGGCGTGATGAATGCCGTTTTCTCAGCATCTTCCTCATCCATCCAAATTTGATGATATCCAGCGAAGCAGTCTACGAAGAACTGTAGCTCATGCTTGGCGCAATTGTCAATCAGAATGTGTATGTTTGGCAAGGGGAAGTCATCTTTCGGACTAGCCCGGTTGAGATCCCGGTAGTCGACACATACTCTGACCTTCCCATCTTTCTTTGGCACAGGTACGATGTTGGCTAACCATGTCAGGTATTCAACCACTCGGAGAACTTTGGCGTTGATCTGCTTGGTAACTTCTTCTTTGATTTTCAAACTCATGTCAGGTTTGAATTTTCTGAGCGTCTGCTTTACCGGTGGACATGTCGGATTGGTTGGCAGTTTGTGAGCCACAATGGATGTACTTAAACCAGTCATGCCATCGTATGACCAGGCGAATATGTCCTCATACTCACTTAGGAACTCTGTATACTCTTTCTTTTATGACGGTGACAAATGGATACTGATGTGTGTTTCCTTGACGTTTTCTGAATCTCCCAGGTTGACAACCTCAGTCTCGTCTAAGTTGGACTTAGGTCTATTTTCAAAGTTTTTGACCTCTTTAACAGTTTCGTCGGGTATATCATCTTCATCTGAATCAATGTTTGTTTGTTGCGTTGCCTCATTGCACGTCATAGTCATCGGTTCATCAAGTAAAGTAATAGTAATGCTATATAGATAACGGTAACAATAAATATCGGATTTATAAAGAAATTGAAAATGCTTTGATAAATGGAATAACTTGTTTTGAACATTGAAGACCTTATTGCGGGAATTGAAAAATGCAGAAAAAGGAAAATCGTTTAGTAAATAAAACAGTAAATAATGCTTGTTTTTAGCCTTGCTACCTCGAGGCCCGGTGGGCTTTGGTGGTCCTGATGGACCAGTTCTTGAGATATGCTCCCTCGCTTACTGCCTGTACGGAAGGGCCTTCCTCCCCCTCCTCTTCAAGAATAACGCAGCAATCCATATCATCATCATCCAGGAACAAATTCCTTAGTGCAGCGAGTGCTTCTTCTTCGTCTGACCCATAAATAACGTCGGCTTGCTGGAAGGTCTGCTCCAGATGCGGTATCGGCTGCTCCAATGGGTAATAAGGACCGCGCCAAGGTGGCGACCAACTATTGAATTCTTCCCATGTGTACTCATATCCCAGACCGAATGTAGTACCATGTTTCTTGATCTTGATTGGTTTGGAGATTCCTTGAAGGTTCTTGCCGAGCCCTTTGCCAGGCCCGTACCCATTCTAGTTTAGTATGCTCTCAATTTTACTATCCCACCATTTGTCCTTGTCAATGGCGTTGACTCGCTCAATATGGTGATAAGTTCCTCCACCCAGTTTTCTCTTTTCATCAATCAAAGGGATGGTCTGGCGAGTGTAGATAGGGTTGCTACCGTCCCCGTGGATGATTACCTCTTGGTGGTTCCACTAGAATTTCACCGCCTGATGTAGTGTTGATGCGACGGCCCCAGCAGCATGGATCCAGGGTCGCCCTAACAACAAGTTGTAAGATGCCGACACGTCTATTACTTGGAAGTCCACTTCGAACAAGGTTGGTCCCATCTGTAAGCATAGACTGATTTCCCCCATGGTAGCTCTTTGAGACCCGTTGAAGGCTTTTACGTTGATTGCTCCCTCTCTTATCTCGTGTAGCCCTTTACCCAATTTCTTCAGTGTTATCAGCGGACAAATGTTAAGACTGGAACCTCCATTGATCAAGATCCTTGTGATGAAATGATCTTCGCATTGCACGGTGATGTGCAGTGCTTTGTTATGTCCCAATCCCTCAGGTGGTAACTCGTCTTCATGAAAAATAATTTTGTGACTTTCTAGTACCTGGCCCACCATGTTGGCCATTTTTCCACTGGTGATGTTTTTCGGCACGTATGCTTCGCTCAACACTTTTAGTAAAGCATTTTTATGCGTCTCAGAATTCTGCAGCAAAGAGAGAATAGATATCTGTGCTGGTGTCTTGTTCAGTTGGTTGACGACCGAATATTCTTTAGCCTGTATTTTCCTCCAAAGATCATCGGAACCAGTTTCAATGAGGGGAGGGCGGTTGGCGTCTTGCTTGCTTGACTCGACCAGATGTTCAGGGGTATAGACTCTACCAGTTCTCGTCATACCCTGTGCTGCGATGGCTTCCTCATACCTATTTTTACCTTTCCTTCTCGCCTCGGCCGTATAATCCCAAGGGATAGCATCTGAATAGAAAGGTGGTGTGGTTGACATTGCTACTGGAATTGGCGTGGTCATTATTACTTCAACTGGAGTGTATGCTAGGGGTGGCAGGACTGCAACCTCGAGTGGTGCTGGTGCATTTGCTGGAGATAGAAACTCAACTACAATTGGCACTAGCATCTTTGCCTTTGCAGGCGGCGCTGCTTCAAACTCAAATGGGATAGACATATTCACCTCGACATTCTCATATGGATGAATCTGTACTATGATCGGGTTGAGAGTGAATGCAGGTTTCTTTGGATCATCGCCTTCTGCAATCAACCCGATTGACCCATCGGGATCCCAATCATCATCTACTTCAATCATATGGATACCTCCACCTTTATGGTCTGGTAAAGGGTTATTGCCGACGTTTGGAGCGGGATCTTTTGCCACAATAATCTTGTTATCAATGAGGGTATGTATCTTATCTTTCAGAGAGCGGCATTCTTCGATGGTGTGTCCTTTCATGCCAGAATGGTATGCACAAGATTTGTTTGGGTTAACCCACTGAGAAGGGTTCTCAGGGGTGGCAACAGGGATAGGTTTAACGTAACCAACAACTTTGTGTTTTTCATATACCTGGTCAATAGGCTCGGCTATGGCGGTGTATTATTTTGGAGGGCGACGATCAAAGTCAGGGTGAGGCCTAGGAAAGTTTTGGCGGGTAGGAGGTGATTGATAGGTGTTGTAGACGGGAGCGGGTTGTGAATATCTATGTGGGGTAGGTTGATATGTGGGTGGTGGAGATTGGTATGTGGGCGATGGAGCTTGGTAGTTTGGGGTTGGCTGATACGTGAAGGGAGGTGTTGGGTAGACTTGGTATTTGGGCGGGGACTTGGCTTGTTGTGCAACCATTACGGCTCCCACGTCTCTCTTCTTAGACACACCACCGGACTGTAAAGCCTTGTTAGTGTCTTGTAAAGCTTCAAAATTTCTAACCATACCTATCTTGATACCTTCTTCAATTCGCTCTCCTAATTTGATAATGTCGGAGAACTTGTGGGCTTCAACCATCATTAGCCGTTCATAATACTGTGGGTCCTGAGCGCAGACAAAGAACTTGTTCATATGTTCTTCCTCTAAGACAGGTCTGACTTTAGCAGCTTCCGACCTCCAACGAGTAGTATACTCGCGGAAGGTTTCTGTGGGTTTCTTCTTCAAGTTCTGGATATAGAACACATCTGGTGCGTTCTCTGTATTGAATCTAAACCTGTCCATGAAGTCTGTTGCCAGGCCTACCTAGTTGGACCATTATTTAGGGTCTTGGCTGATGTACCAAGATAGTGCGTCTCCCTTCAGACTCCTCATGAACAACTTCATGCGGATCCTTTCGTCTTTTCCTACGCCAACCAACTTATCACAGTAGGTCCTCAGATGGACCCTCGGATCACCAGTGCCATCAAACATCTCGAACTTTGGAGGTTTGTACCCTTCAGTCGACATCAGGTTGAATACATAGATCTTCATAGTTCAAACCTTCAATTCCCTTTACTCCCTCGACACCCCGAACTCGGCTAGTCATCTTTCTAAGTTCCTCAGCCAGATTCTTGATAAGCAAGTCCTTCCTATCAGACTCGGATGTATGTGAGATAGGCAGAATGGAGTGGGTCACGGTTTCCACGTAGATGGGATTGTTGTAAGCATGTAAATGCTCTTTCGTGGGGTTTTGAGGTTCGTGGATAGATGGTGGAGTGTTGTTGTGGCAAGTGTTGCATGGTGTAGGGAGAGTTTGGTCATGAAGAGGTGCAGGGTGATTTGGCTGTTGTGGTGGTGTAGGGTTGATGTCAGGGATGTTGAGGGAAATTGACAGATTGGCAAGATTTCGGACCTGGTCGAGCTCCTCTTGAAACTTCAACAATTTCTTTTCCAATGGTGACATGTTCTCATGCAAACCTGAATACCCCAGCCTTCAGTAGTCTCAACCTGTTCAACCGTATTGTCTTTCCTGATACCGCTGGATTCTGCCATCTTACTTATACCCTTGTTTCTACCTTTGGGAGGACTGAGAGGAGGAGTAGGTGGAGGCCCTTTGGATCTTGTGCGGTAGGCGGATGATGCCAGACTGTGCGAACTAACCTTTGGGGAAGGGGGTAATAACTAAAAAGAAACAAAACAAAAGGTAACTAAGTTAGTGAGGATTATGAAAAAATATTGCAGAAATTAAACACGTAATGCAGAAATGTAAAACGTATCCTAAGTTGGGGACCTCTTTGTGCCCGAGGTAGGCCTAGCGACAAATTGATTTGGAGAACTTAAAATGCTAAATGTCTCATTTTATTGATAGAAAATAGACAAATCTTAAAACGGCTCTAAATATGCGAAAAATAAAAGTCACTAATGGCCATAGGCCTTATTACATTAATGAAGAAAATAAGACAACCCTATCTATTTGGTCCCAGAAGGACCTTCCCTAGATTCTGCATTCTTGCTTCCCTCGATTAGCTTTCCCAAGTCGCGAAGTCCCAGCAGTAGGTAAGTTCTGGCTAAGTATCCCCCTTCAGCTCCCTCAGCCTTTTGGCAAGTCTCGATCCTTTTGATGAATTTCTCCTCCATTTCAACTATGCCTTGCTCCAAATAACTCAACCTCTGGTTGGCGCTGAAATCCATGCTCTTCCATTCCTCGATCAACCTTTTGGTGGACTCATGTATCTTGTGGTGATCGTCCTCACATTCACGGATCCTTTTGCGCAGATGATTGTACTTGACTTGTGCTTCAGCCTTTTCGTCTATGACCCGGTGACCTCGAAGGAACCCTGGCTCGATTCGACCACCCAGATCTTCTTCTAACCAACCAAGATAGAAAGGAGTGCAACCGGCGTGATACCTGTCTGGCTCGATGGTGTCCTTTTCGAGCCAAATCCTGCAGTGCAATAGGTGCTGAGCTTGGCACTTGTGAGGGCTATCATCATTCTGAAAATCTTCTTGAAGATGACTCATTTTCTCGACCCTAGGTATGACCTGCTTCCTACCTGCTTGCCTCATAACTCGCAGAGGGACGTAAGGGTATGTCCCCCTCAGACCAATCAATATCAGAAATGAAGCGTCTCGGGACCGAATGATGAACTCGTCTGTCGGAAACCAATCGAACATCCATTGAACCTGGTCCTCGATTAAGTTACCAAATAATTCAACCCATCCTTCGGCATTCTCCGGCTTAGCGAACTTGTCGGGAATATAGTTCATTCGATGGATGTCTTGTCGGTATTCACCTTTTTGCAGATGTTCTATGAGCCAAAGTTGGAGTAGTAAGTTTCAACCTTCGAAATGCCTTGCTTCTCGTTGACACATTTCTAGGGACCGATACATATCTGCGATGATCATGGGCGAAATGCTGAAATCCTGCCCGTCTATCCCTCCATTAGTGTATTAGTTACCATGGCCAACCTAGTATGGATCCTTTCCTTCTTCATTGGGAATACAATCAAACCCAAAAAACACACCATAAACGCGAACACTCGGCGATGGATATGTCCCAAAGAGGTGATGGCAAACTCGTCTTGGTAGGTGCGGTATGATTTGCCGTGACCATACCTTTCATATAAATAGTCGAAAGGGATGTATGAATCCTTCAGACACACCAATTCTGGATTCTTCTTCAAACCCATCATTTTGAGGAAACCCCTGCCCGTGCGGTTTTCAGACATCAGCAACCCCGGAGATTCCCAAGCTAAGCCAGCCAATCCTCCTATCTCTTCTAATAAAGGTGTCATTTTAAGATTCCCAAAATGGAACACGGATCTATCGCAGTCCCAAAACAGGGTGGCAGCCTCTATCATCATTTTATTTGGCTGGATATCTAGAAGAGATGGTAGATTTCCCAGATGTTTTCTGACGAGAGTTTTTTCACTAGAGTGGAGGTCTTCCAACCAATTCAGCAGCCTAGGGTGAATATTGGCGACCATGCCAAATCTGGGGACTTCATGCTTCATTGATGCAAAACAAGCAAGGTTAGTCCCCTTACCCCCACCAAACTTGACTATTTAACACCAATAATTAGCAGGAAGCATTTAGTTCTCCAAATAAATGCACAGAGCGTGACGGTGTCCGTTTGGGTTTTAGGAAAACCCAATGGACTTTGGACAAGGCTGTCTTAAAGGCTATTGTGCGGACAACACGTTAACCTGGCTAAGTTTTACCATGATGCATGCAGCAGTATAATGAAGCAAGGTTTCTATGGGGTTTTAGACTGGTACCCTTCAGCGGACAACTCAAGGGGGAAGGCGTGGAACTATCGACTGCACCGCTGACCGACTAGTTTTACCGCAAATACGCCTTTCCGAATTTAAGGGGTAGTAACATAGGAATAGCGCAACCACTCATTCTAAGCATTGCTATAGTATTTTGTTTGGCACAAATGGAGTATGAATGTTGAGCATTATATGCAATAAATAAGCATTTAAACAGATAGTCATGTATTTGCACGTTAAGAAAAGCGATAAATATGGCAGTTATGATTGAAGGCAACTACAAAAGGGAAACAAAGAGACATGTTAGTTCTGTTCATGTGGAATAAATACTTGAAGGAAGTAAACAATTAATGGCATGTAATGGGAAAGAGGAAAGGGTGCAAACATTTAAACAAAAGGTCCAAATTCACAAAACAATTTGTAATGGTAAAAGCCTAGGTATATCCCCAGCAGAGTCGCCATGCTGTCGCGCCCTCTCAGGATCCACAACTGTGGTTCCCGGCCAAACGATTTTCGTGAATTCGGACAATAAGCAAATAACAAGTACGACTCATATAAGAGGGGATTTCAAACAAGCATGGAAGTTCATTAGAAATTTGAAAGAAATCAAAAGTAAATATTTGAGAAGAGACGTCATAGGTTTAAAGTAATACGGATCACATCAATGCAATACCCGATAGGCAGAGCTACACGTGGTATTAGCGCACCGGTCATCATATCCATATTCTACCCTTCCCACCCCGTGAAGGTATTTAGAGCGTGTGTTGATCACGAAGCTTATTGCGTGCTCTTACCCGTCCCATCCTATCAGTCCTGGAGGAAGTTAGGATTACTATTCCTACAGGGTAGGTACTAGGCTGAACCCCTAGGTTTAAAGGGCAAAATTCTAAGCGAATAATAAAACAGTTAGGACTGCAAAATATAGGGCACACGCAGAAGTAGATACGAGGCTCATATATCCCTCCACAAGTCAATACACATGATTAGCACGACTCAAAGACAAAGAGGTCTCTAATTTCAGAACCTAAGACAAGATGGCTACATGTGAATACAATAGCGGGACAGATTAATTACTGAGTTTTAGAAGAAGTAACCTGGTCAGTTTTAACTATTAATTCTTATCTGCAATTAGCCAAGTTATGCACAGAGAAACAAAAAGTGTCCAGTTTTACAAATGTTGATACCTAAGGCTTGCCTAAGTGTGTAGAAATACTTCAGTCGTCCTATTTTAGCTTCAGGAAATCGTGAATGGTCAGGATGAACCTGTTTAGACTTAGTCGTGGTAGAGAAGTGAGTACTTAACCAAGTATGGATGCAAGTCCTACGAAGTATGATATCTAATGCAGGCAGGATGTTGAGTATGCAAACCTATGCATGATGTTTTTAATTGCAAAAACTTTTTCAGGAATCAAAACTTATTTTAGCGTGATTTGACTATCACACGTCCTTTTGACTTGAAACAGTACATACAAAAGCGCAATTTGTTAAGTTACTGAACCTAGCACATGATTTCTAAGTGTTCAAACCACTATGTTTTAACACATGAATTTGGCATAGATAACATGAACATGCTGATAATTAAAGCCCTAAAGTAGCATGGTCTCTAATGCAAATATTGACGTTTAATGTTATTGCTTAACCTAAACAGGATATCTAGAGATAGTTATTGTGAATATGCAGAGGCAATAACCTTATAACAGCTGTTTTTATAGTTATTTAATTACGAACAGGATTTCCGAGTGAGGCATTTACAAAGATGATGCAGCAATTATAACAGCCTTTTACTACGAACATGATGAGTATGATCAGATGCTGAAATAAATAGACCTAAAGCATGGTATCTAATGCATGTATGGCAAGTATTCCTAAACATGTGACTATTGCGCACATTGGTAAAATAAACCCTATAAGCATGTTCTCTCCCCGTAATCATATTAAGCATGCATAACCCCTCCCATTTTACTATCCAACCCCCCAGAGTTGTTTTTACAATTAATTGTTACATACCAGCATTGCATAAATTACACAAATCAATAAGAAAATTAAGAAGTTACACTATAGGGAGCCTAGCAGTAGGCCCAAGTATCCAGATCCAAACATGCCATATGCCATGACCCTTTGTGACCCAGGTGTGTCAGAGTTCCTAACGACCTCAGAGGATCCTAGGCAGTGCTCACACCCAAGTTTTCTAGCCAGGAATGAGTAAGTGCAGTGTGGAATGCCAGCCTTGTGTGTCAGAGTTCAAGGGGTACTCAAATGGTCCCCAAGGCAGTGCTCACACGAAGGGGGCTGAACTTAGAGACTAAGAGTAGTGAGATGTGCTTATAGTTTTAAGAGAATTGAGTTGAAAAGGTTTTTCTGAAATTGTTTTGAGAGACATCTTTAGAGAGCAGCACAGGAGTTTGTAAAAACCAGTTTGAGGAGGAAAAGAAATAACTCAGAAAAGCATACATAGTTTAGGAAGCAAACACAAGCAGGGGAAAGGGGGTTGGGGACAAGTAGTGAGAACATAATGGCATCCAAGTTAATAATCAGAGAAGTCTCACAAGACTCAAATAGTTCCAGCCATAACAAAGGTATTCATGCTAAGAGTTTAACATTATTAGATTGGGGGAATCACATAGAGTCACACATCAGGTTCCGGATCACATAGCAACTAAGTATTATGAGTACATGCTTGTAGTGTTAGGAGTCAGGCAGATTCATGATGAAAACATAAAAGAAAACACTGGACATGCTGAAATAAGAGGAAGACCAGTCACATAGATAAAACAAGTAGGCTAGTTTCATAGGAATCCGACAGAATCATAGTGAATCCTACAAGTAAAGCAATAGACATGTTGGACTAAAGGGAAGTCAAATGGACAAAGTAAACCTGCCAATTGTATTAGGAATCAGGAGGGGGTAAGGCAGATTCATAATGAAACATATAGTAAAAGTACTAGACATGCTGAATTGAAGGAGGAGGGAGATCACATAGAGAAGTAGACATGCTAAACATAGAGAGACAAAGTAAACATGCTAATTTCAAGGCAAGCAGTAGAACCACAAGTAGAAGCATGATAGAAATAAAAAGGAATCTAAATACGAACAAGAACATGTTGTTTTGGGTACTATAAACTTAAACAAGAAACATACCAGTTTGAATGCAAAGTGAAGAGCAGTAAAATGAAGAATAGTAGAGCAGCAGTGTGAAGATGCAACAGAACAGTAGAGCAGTATTGCAATAGAATAATAGAATCACTCAGTTTTGGCTTGCATCCAACTGAGTTGCAAGTAACAGCAAGAAAGACAAAAGAGGATGTGTGTGTGTAAGAGGGAACTTAGAATAGTCTGTCTTGTTCCTCCCTGTTTATGAAAGAGTAGTGTGTATATATAGTTTTGAAAGATAGGTGTCAAATAAGGTAACAAATAACCGTTTAGCAAATTATGGAAGTGCACATCAATTATAATCACATTAATATCAGTACTCCCTTTAATTAAGGAGTCAAAATCAAACGGTAATAGACATGTAGCAAAATAAGGCAAGATACCATAGGACTGAAATGTAACATATAAGGAAATATTTCAACATAGTATGGGTAAAAGCAGACAATTATGGCTAGGTTCAGAAAAAATCGTAATTAAGGAAAGGTTTGTAAGAATCGATTAATAGTAAGATCAGTCACATGATAAGGCAAGAGAATAACTCATATGTCAAAAATCAGTAAGGAGTATTACCATAGGAGATCAGTAAAGGATACCAATCCCAGGGAATCAGGGATTTGAATAAGAATAACATTAGCTAAAGGAAATTAACACAGATTATATGGAATAAACATATAATAGGCAAGGACAGGTTCAAATTGAAACCCTAATAAGCACAGTAGAGTAAAATTGCATACAATCAGGGGTCGAACATAGTATTGACTTAGGGAAATTACCACAAATTTCTATCAATAATGGAGTAAACATAAGATAGGCATGAGAGACAAACTCAGAAAGCATAACGAGGTAAAAATCACTAAAACCTAGAACATACTCATGAATAACAGACGTGCGAACAAACTAGATTAAACAAGTAAGCAAGGACAGTTCTAGGAATCCAGTGTCGAGACCAAAATTGAGGTTTTCAACATAATGAATCAGATAAAGGGAGAAACTTGAAGAAATCGTTAAAACATAGTAAGAATCATATAATGACACTAAAATAGAAGTAAAAAAGATCGTTTTGAAAGAGGTTTATGAAACCCTAGTTTCTAAAATTGAAAGATCGTTTAAAGACAAAAGTTTTCAGAGATATCATAGAAAGAAGCTTCGTAATACTGTAGATTTAGAGTAGATCTAGGATAAATCGAAAGACATATGGTTAGGGTTTCCTGGAACCCAGAGAAATAGGAAGAACCTCAAAGATGGCACCGGCTTAAGCCGGAACAGGTGGTAATCCTTACTCAGACGGCCGAGGAGGCCGGAAAGTGGCATGGGACCATGGGAGATGAGTTGGACCGCTCCAGGTTCGCCTGAGAGCCCCAGAGTATCACTGGACCGGTGCAAAGTGGGTAGGTAGCCAGGAGGTGATGAAGGACCATAGTTTCCGGTGAGAGAACCAGCCGGAGAAGGTGAACAGAGCCCATCGGAGGAGAGAAGTCAAGGAAACTTCTCGAGGGAGCTAGAGAGTCACAGATAGAGATAGAGCGAGAATGAGATTGGGAGAATGAGGGGTCGGTGGGGGGTTTGGTTGGGATTAATTAAGGTAAGTTATGTCTGGACCGTTGATCTTGTGTGATCAACGGTTTAGATCAAACGCGGGGTTGGGCCGGGTAGGATTATTTAGTTGGGCTGGGTTAATTGGGCTAAACGGTACGGTGGGGTTGGGTTTAGAATTTGGCTAGAATTTAAATAGAAATAGGCCAAATGTTAAATACCCAATTTGAATAGGATAATTAATTAATTAAAATAGCTAGTAATTGTGCAAAATTGAAATTAAAACCAAATAAATTAAATTAAGGTAATTAACTACTATAAAAATATAAAAATGATTAGTTATTTATTTAAAAATGGTATAAATGTATATTTGTGCTATATTTGCAAAAATTGCTGAAATTAACTAAATAATGCCAATATTGGCTAATTTGTGAAATAATTAAATCCGAAGGGAATTAAAATAGAATATAAATAACATATTGAGTAAGAAAATGATTTAAAATTATTTATAACATCATTTATTTATAATTATGAATAATTATGGATTATAAAATATTAAATAAAGAGGAAAATAATTTGATAAAAATCGGAAAATTATGGAAAAATATCAATTACTGTAGAGAGTGATTTTGAAGGTTTATATGAAAATTTGAAAATAATTTGAGAAAAAATTGGGTATCAACACCGGTACCCTTGTCTTCTTGTAATTTCCACCTTTTGAGGAACCTTTTCCTCTCATAAGATATTTCTTGATATCCTTGGTGATCATAGCTATTTCATCTTCCTCCTGATCAGCTCTTTCAGTGATTCTGAGTGCAGACTCCTTTCCTTCTTGGGCGCATCCATCTTCATGGTCTACCTTCTAAGTTCATAGCTAGTGCGATTTCCAATCAGCTCATCCAGTTTAAGAGTTGCAATGTTCTTAGATTCCTGAATAGCAGTGATCTTGCTTTCCCAAGAGACTGGCAGATACCTTGTCAGAATCTTTTCAACGTTGTCTTCTTCAAGTAGAGTCCTTCCAAGAGATTTTAGTTCATTAGTCAGTGTGGTGAATCTTGTGTAAATCTCTTGGATAGTCTCTCATTCCTTCATAGAAAATTCTCATACTGAAAATATAGTAGAGTACCTTTGGACCTCTTTACTTGAGCAGTTCATTCGTGAGACACTTGCAAAGTGTCCCAAATCTCCTTAGCAGTGGTACAAATTTGAATTATGTTGTACTCGTCTAGACCAAGTCCACAGACAAGCCATTTCTTGGCCTTAGCATTCTTCTTCCGCTTTCTCAAATCCTCAGCAGTGCAGTCAACTCTTGTCTTTGGCACGTCTACTCCTTCAGCATTCTTCTTCATGGTGGCGAAAGGACCATCAGTAACAATATCCCATAGCTCGTAGTCTTCACCAATTATATGATATGTCCTCCGGTTCTTCCACCAGGAGTAGTACTGGCCATTGAAGAGTGGAGGCCTAACAGTTGATTGTCCTTCCCAGTTCCCAGGTGGTGCACTCATCTTGATCTTCTCCTAAGGTGTTAGCCTCTTCAAGGATAACCCGCTCTGATACCAATTGATGTTTCATACGTCAATACCACACAAGATGGGGGGGGGGGGGTGATTTGTGTGGTGTCTTATTTTTGCGTGCACTAGTTATAGAAATATCAGGTTCTTATATGTGTTCCAACTACTACTGTTTGCGGAATAATAAATACAGAAAGTAAAGAACACCGAGATTTTTATGTGGAAAACACCTAGCTCATAAGGTGAAAAAACCACGACCTACTTCCCAATAGGATTTTCCCAAAAATCTTTACTAAATAATTGAGCCAAACAGCATTTACAAAACTCTTTTGCAAACCTAGGATTACCTCTAATCTCTTGTAGCAAACTAGCCTCTAGCTATTTGCGACAAACTCCAAGTTACCTATAACTTGAAACACACAGTACCTATTATAGACGCTTCTAGATAAAGCTGAAAAGGTACAAGTTGAAATCACCTACTACAAATAAACTAGACTAAAAGATAACAGTTGGAACTAGTTCTTCTAGCTGGTTCAAGTAGCTTCATATTCACGCACTCAAATCTCACACAAACTGCTTGCAAAATTGCCTCGCTATTTTGCTCTCAATTCTTGCTTAACTTCTGCTTTTGTGCGTACCTGCACAATAAGAACAATCTGCAATATATAAGATTAATAGATAAGGGATTAATTAGAGTTCTAATGTTACTTTTCCTTGGTGGAAGAGTTCTAGTTAATCTCAACTCCTCAAATCCTTCCTTATCATTGATTTTGTTCTTACTGAATAATGAGTCATTCTCCTTATCATTTTGCAATCTTTTCGATTAGGAGATATCTCTTATTTTACCATATTTCGTTTATATGTTGTATATGCACCTCACGTGCCTTTGACTCTGCTTGTGTCTATGTCTGTTAGTGATGGACCTTGTTTATTTCTGAGTTCTTTTGTCAATCTTCAAAACTATTCAATTTCTTGGACCAACAGTTATTTAACCTTGTTTTAGGTTAACTTGCTTGTGTTATTTTGTTTCACATTTTTTTAGAATATTCTAGGTTGTAGCTCCTATATATGTGTCAGTGCCATATTCAGAGTTTCAAATTAGTCAGTATGAGACTTTACTATTGTTGACGGTAGAATGTCAATCCATAACTAGAGGAGACGGGAACAGTGGCATGAGATCCGAAAACAAGATAGATCGTGGACATAGACGTAAACAAGACTCAAAAGTGGAGACTAGCTAACTTTAGTTATAAATAGTTAATTTTGTTCGACTGGTTTAGTAAATAAATGAAAAATATAGTAATAAGTTGGTCCTGAAAGGATTTGAGCACCCTACTTTTATTAGTGAATAAACTACCGAGTCTTTTGTATCACTTCATTCACTACTCTTTTAATGCAACGCATACAAATTTTCTTATAACTACAATATGTCTTAAAAATTTTTAGTTGTATGTATGTATAATTTGTTAGAAGTTGTCCTGATTTTCTTTTTATATTTGGTTTGCCTATTTCTTGAAGGAAAGTGCAACATATTTACTATAATTGGATTTTCTTTTTTGTAGAAGGAAATTATAATTCTTCCATTTTTGGCTAGTCCCTTTTCTTGTAGGAAAAGGTTTGGACTTCTATAATGTCACGACCCAGAATCCTAATCCAGGTCGTGATGGCGCCCAACGACGGGGTTAGGCAAGCCAATATAATTTACACTAAGTGTTACCCTTCCCATTTGATTAAACAAGTCAATAATTACAAATTTTAAATAGTTAACCATAATGATAGTTTGACATGAAAATAAAAGCATAATACTACATGCCCAATATACAGCATATATATGCATATACAACCCCAACTCCCAAAATATACACTACGTGTGTGCCAGGAACTAGTGTCACGAGTGTCATGGGCATACTAATAGAATATACAAAGGAAAGTAATATATATACAAATCCACAGTCTGGATGAAATAGACGGGGAAAATAACAAAAGTAAGTGAAAACTCCATGGTGCTGCTGGGAATCGCCAGAGGAAACATCTCACCGTGAAGTCAATCCACAAGCTCAGGATCTATCTTCGGTACAATAACCAGAAGCACCGACCTCAAAACCCGTACAGTTAAGTACAGAAGTGCAGCATGAGTACATATTAAATAAATATGTACCCAGTGAGTATCCCGCCTAATCTCGAAGAAGTAGTGACGAGAGGTCGACTCGATACTCACTAAGGTCCGACAGTAATAATCATATGATAGAATATAATGAAATACAGTAGGCATGTCAGGGAATAAGCAACAAGTACATATCAAGAGCAGAAATCCAAACAACTACTGAATTAAACAATAATGCACTTTCAAGGGTAAGACCACCGAAACGAAACAATAATCACCAAGTCTTAAATACGCCGTGGCGTACGGCCCGCTCCCATAAGGTACCCTTCTAAACTCGCCGTGGCGTACGACCCGATCCCATATGTATTTCAAGTATTACTCAACACTTTCGTGGCGTACGGCCCGATCCCATATATATCACAAATACTCCTCAACATTGCCGTGGCGTACGACCCGATCCCATATATATTACAAATATTCCTCAACACTGCCGTGGCTTACGGCCCAATCCCATATATATTTCAATTTCTTTTCAACTCTGCCATGGCGTACGGCCCGATCCCATATACATATTACAAACACTTTTCAACTCTGACGTGGCGTACGGCCCAATCCCATATAGACATAATCACTCTCAAACCTGCCGTGGCATACGACCCGATCCCATATATATCACAAATACTTACTTCCATAACAAATTCCTTTCCTTTCAACAACTATCCATAAAGCCTCAGAGGAACAATACTATACAAAACATAATCTCATAGTACGTATGGCGTCACAATGAATCATATAGAGCATTTCAAGGAGGCATATAAGGCATTACGAGGAAGCATATAAGGCATATAAGGCATTACGAGGAATCATAGTACGGACATAACAATGATAGCCGCTACGTACGGACTCTCATCACTTGGCGCGTACGTAGCCCCCAAACAATTTACACATAGCATATACATCACCTATGGGGACAATTCCCTCTTACAAGGATAGAAAGGAGACTCACCTCGTGTCGAATCTACTCCTCGGACCTCAATTTCGCCCGGAACTCCAAACTCTACACCCGAGGACTCGCAACTAGCCAAAAAGATATACAATAATATCAATGCATGCACAATGCGGGTAGTTATCTTAGCTATTCAATAAAATCGCCATTCTTGAAGAATTCCCAAATTCCAACCCCGGTCCCGCATGTTCAAATTCTGAAATTCTCGAAGGGATCAGTCACCCATAGCCTAAGGATCATTAAGGTGTGATTTCTACTTGAATTCATGGCCTAAAATAAAAAATCACAAAATCCCCAAGAGCCCTAAAATTACTACCTAATTCTATGATTTTAGATAATTTAGTAGGGAATTCAACTAGGAATTAATGTTTGAAACTAGTGATAGATAGGGGAATTTACTTACCTCAAGTACTAGGTTGAAGACCCTCTTGGAAGCTCCCAAATAACACAAGGAAGAAGATGGAAAATGGAAGAAATGACTCAACCCCGTGTTTAAATGAAATTTCACTGCCTGGTCTACAGGGGTTCCGCACCTGCGGCTTGAGGACCGCACCTGCGGTCTCGCACCTGCGAGCTGGGGCTCGCACCTGCGGAATTGGGCAAGAGAGGCTGGGGTCGCACCAGCAGAGCTGGAGACTGCACCTGCGGTTCCGCTCCTGCGGAAGAGGAAACGCACCTGTGAGGCTGGGACCGTAGGAGCGGTCCCGCAACTGCGGCTGGGCAACCGCACCTGCGGTCACACCAGATCAGGTGCACCAGCTGCATCTTCAGCTATTTTTTGGCCTCGTGTGGTGTCCGGGAGGCACCTGGGCCCACCCGAGCCCCCGTCTAGATATACCAACAAGTCCTAACTAATAATACGCACTCGCTCGAGCCTTCAGAACACCCAAAACAACGCTAAATCTAATAATCACCCCTCAAAACCCCTAGGATCAAACTTAAGGATTTCTAAGTTCTTGATTTCTATAACAACGCGCCGGACCGACCTATACTACTCAGAACGACCCCAAATTTTGCAAACAAGTCGTAAATTACATAACAGAACTATTCCCAGTCTCGGAATTGCATTCAGACCTCGGGAACATAAAATCACATTCCAACCCAAATTTCAAATTCTATGAGATTTCTCAAAACTTCATTAACTCTAAATTTTCCCATCTTGATCCGAAACCCGTCAAATCAAGTCTGTTTCTTACCAAATTTCACAGATAACTTAAATAACATATATTGAACTTGTTCCGGGCTCCAAAACCATAATACGGGCCCGGCAGCACAGGCTTCACATCAAGGTTCATTTTCATAAGCCTTTATTATTTTCAGAAAATAATTTTCTTTAAAAATTCATTTCTCGGACTTGGGTCCTCGGAATTCGATTCCGGGTATACGCCCAAGTCCTATATTTTCCTACGGATCTTCCGGGACCGTCAGATCACGGGTCCGGGTCCGTTTACCAAAAATGTTGACCAAAGTCAACTTTATTCAATTAATTATCATAAATTCAACTCTTTATCAAGTTTTTCTCATAAAGGCTTCTCGGCAATGCGTCCGGGTTGTGCACGCATATCGAGGTGAGATTAACGGAGGCTTTCGGGGCCTCGAAACACAGTCATAATTAAATGTACATAAGATGACCTTTCGGGTCATCACATATAAATTGAGGATTATTCCTTATCATTCTGTGGCATCCACAATGAAGCCATATGGGGTGTGAGAGTCGTGTTTAGGGGGAGAACTTTACGGGACAAATGTTAATGTGTTACTTGTGTTTGCCTCTTCGTGAGGTTGTTATCTCGATATTTTGTACTCTCCTTTTATATAGTGGATTATTCATCTCCGCCGTGGACGTAGGTCAATTAACCGAACCACGTTAAATGTTTGTGTTTCTTTTTGGTATATTTTTGTTTTGTTGTCTGATTTATCGTCATTCAATTATTGCGTTACTAGCTTCCGCATGACACCTGATTTGTTTCGGTCCTAACAAGTGATATAAGAGCGAGGTTCAAGATAGTTTCAGCTTGGCGTATTTAATTCTAGCCGCAACCTATTTGACGATAATCAAGATTTTTATTTTAGAAATTTGATCGGGATGCTATTCATGTTGAGAAAAAATTTATGGTGGAGATTTGGAAGGCTATGTGAAGAAGGTGGATCAAATTTATTTTGTTAGAAAATTTAGGCCAAGGTGAATTGTCAGGGGTTTTCCTGATTTTCTTACCATATTTGGTTTGCCTATTTATTGAAGGAAAGGACAACATAATTACCATAATTGGATTTTCCTTTTTTTAGAAGGAAATTATAATTCTTCCATTTTTGGCTAGTCCTTTTTCTTGTAGGAAAAGGTTTGGACTTCTATAAATTGAGGATTCTTCCTTCTCATGCAGTGACATCCACAATGTAGCTGATCGAAGCCCACCTATACCACTATAGAATGGCAAGTCGAGGTCGATGTTGCCTTTACCCGATACGATCGGGATCGAAACCCACAAAATGTTATATAGTTGGAGTCAAGTTTTTATCCGATTTAGAAGTGTGAATTGTCCTTAATTACTTTTATAAACATGGATGATTTTGTTTCTATACTAAGTTTAATATTAAAGATTACAATTATCAAACTAGCTACAATATTTTTGTGGGATTTTATCAAGTATATAAAGGCACTAGGGATGCAACTTACCCCTAGGCGAGTATCTAACGGAGTCTAAAATCGAGGATAGATTTGTGGGTCATGAGTTCGTGATATAACCTCACACTAAATTACTCACCCAACACCTCTCGTTAGTTTGGGTGACTTTGCCCGAATTGGCTTCCTCAAGCTTAATTGGGTGTTTCAACAAAGAAAATGAAATGGCTCAAGTCGGGTATTTTTATCTCTAGTTTCTACACTTTAATTGGGGCTGTCAATCTCTTAAATTCACCACAATTCCTTGTTAGCCTATTTTACTTGAATTTGGGTCATCTTTCTCAAAAGTAACCATAGTAAAAAAGGCATGAATTAGTGTTTGCAACCACTAATTCAATGAATTAGGCATGAAGTAGACTAAATATCACAGACGACCCAATCACAAATAAACCCTAAAATTGAAGACCCATTAGATACCTCTACTAGGGTTGGGTCACAACCCCAACTTATGGGTCTAGCTAATCATTTTCATGGAAGAAATCAAAATAGAAGATGAAATTAAAGCCATACATGTTGGTTACAAGGATAAATCTACGATTAAGATAAGAAACTATGATAAAATTACTCAAAAAGGTAAAAAGACACCATTCACGAGCTACTTACTATCTAATGCCCTAAAATGAGAAAAAGAAGTATTTATACACATCTGAAAATACTGGACAAAATTGCCCCTATGGAGATTCCGCTGTCAGCGGAATTTTAAGCGTTCCGGCAGAATGGCTTTCGCGACCGAGCAATAATAAGCGCAGACCGCATTTCTGGATCTGGCACTTCTCCGAACCTCTATTCCGCTCCCAGCGGAATTTTGAACGCCCCAGCGGAGTTGGAAAGCGCGGCAGTGGGATTTCATCGCTGACCACGCTATTGTTAAAGACCTTCTTCGACGGCTCTCTAAAGTTGATACTCTGCGCCCAACGGATTAATGAGTGCTCCAGCGAAGAGGAAAGGGCGGCAGCGGAATCTTGGCGTGGTCAGCGGTTCCAAAGGGCCCAAAACACATCTCTCTGAAGTTTTAGTCTGCGACCGTGATCAGAATTTCTCTATAGCGGAATGTCTTCCGCTGCAACGAAATAATAGCGCTCTCAGCGCTCTTGCCGGGTTTCTGGGCTATGCAAGTTTTAGCTCTTGTTTGAGATATCTTTAGCCCGTTCTCTTTAATTTTACTCAAAACCTGCAATTTAATCACCTTGCATTAGTTTTTGAGAGTAACTTAGTGCAATTTCTCTCCAAACCTTAGGCAAACGAGAGTAAATAGTAGGTAAAAATCCCTAGTTATCAACACCCCCAAACTTTAGTCTTCGCTTGTCCTCAAGAAAACAAGGTAACTCCCACCTCCAAAAGAAAAAGAAAAAGTAGTTCAGCTATTCAAATGTGACTTCATCAAGCTTCAATTGGGTAACAATTACCCTTAACACAAATGCATTATTGACAACATTATTCAATGACATTCTTAATTCACTAGGTCTTATGTGACACAAAGTCTTCAAGAGTTGACTCAATTCATCAAAGAGCTTGGCTCTCTCACCTAAGTCACTGTGGATCCCAGACTATTTCTCCTATACTCTCCATGAGCTCATCTCACCATATAGAATGTACGCTCAAAACTAGGATATCAGGAAGTGCGCTCTTCATTGTTAAAAGAATGCCATAAGTCCGGCTCTACGTACCATAGGCTTGACCCTCGTGTAAATCACCACTAATGTAAGCTCACTCAACTTGAGATCCTATAGGGCTTTAACGGGATGTAATGAAGGAGTTTTGGATCAGATTCGGGCATGATGAACTATGATAGAACATCTTTCCTTAAGCACTCCATTTTCACACTTTTGCTTATGTTTTTCTTACTCTTTGAGTCATTTTCTCTTCCTTGAGGAACTTAGAGAGACTCATTGTCGCTCTTTATTTTACTTGAGGCTCATTTTTCTCCTTCTTTCATCATTCCAAGCCTTTTCAACTTTTGTTTCTCTGAGTCCTTTCAACCTTTACTTTTCTTTTTGACTTGCTTCTTTTTGGCTTTTCAACCATTTATTGGTCTATTCTTTTTCAACAATTCCTTTCATCACATTGAATTTCCTCGTCTCTCCCCCAAAATTATGATTTTGACTATTGTTCATCATGAGTGCTCGGGAAAGAATGGGTGCCAAGAGAGGGTCATTAGAGAACGGATGAAGGTTTGAAACGTGGTTTTTGAACAAACAGGCTTAGGCTCAAAAGGGGTTGACTAAGGATACTAACATGGTAGGTTGTGGAAGTCTTTAATTTCAAAAGGGAATCAAGGAGAACCTATAATCACTTCTCAAGTCAAGCTAACTTAAAATTTCGCCTAGAAAAACACTTGGGGCAAGTTCTAGATTTTTTGGCACGGCACTCGGTATATGCAATTCAAACCTCACCTCTCATGCCACAGGATCGTTAAAGAGCATAGAGTCTAGGGCCCACAACAACCTCAGTTTAGATTGAAAACTCACATATGGATAGAAACACCAATTGATGACAGTTTTAGTCAACTCAAGACTCTGAGGGTGACAACTAGATCTAGACTCGTCCACACTTTGTCTCTAACCATGAGGTCAAAGGCAAGTGTGTTGGTGCCAAGTGAAGCTTACTCGAGTCACATTTATTCCTTACTACCAAATAAAGGGAAAAAATGAAAAACAGACTCAATCCCTAAGTAGGTCGTCACACCGTCCGTCGTAGGGTAGAGACACCCGTTTCACACAATTTCCACCCTTGAAAAGAATCGTGGCCTTAAGAAAACCAAAGGCTTATTGATAGTGAAAAGGTAAAGAATAAGCTGTAAGTTCAAAAAGAAGCTACTAAACGAAATAAGAAGCTAAACTATAAAGGAAAATAATAAAGAAGTTATAAAGAAAAAAATATAGAAAGTAAAAATGAATATGTACAATAGGGGATTAAGACGAATATACATCAAAATGGGAATGAATATATACATGATAAAGGAAACTTTATATATACATACCAAAAATAAAACAAAACCAAAAGTACGAAAATGCAAATAAAGAAAAGAAAAACAGTATCAGAAGTTATTACAAACCAAAATATGTCTAACTGTCTGAATCACCAAATCATCAATAGAGGCCACCCCCCTCCCCCCCATAAAGATTAGCATTGCCCTTAATGCTAAATGCAAAAAGATATAATAGGGAAAGGGTGAGAGAGTAAGAGAGAACTCCTTAGGATGCCTCAGTCTGTATGGGGGTCGGGTCAGCTGTGGAAGAAGGATAAGTGGAAGTGTCTAGGGAACGGTCCTGTGGCTGGGAAGAGGCCTCTCCCGCTGGATCCTCGAGCTGGATATCTATGTCATCAGTCCGTGGGATGACTCCTCTCCGCATTGGGGCTAGGGAAAACTCTTGCTCTGGAACTTGTGATGCGTGATCTGCAGGTAAAGGCTCTCCTATCAATAGATCAAGGGGGATGTCCCCCGCTGCTATGAGCTTTGCTACCTCCTTCTTCAGCTCAACCTGAGTCTTCTGCATCTCCACCTGACTCATTTTCAGCTCATCTTGACTCTTCTTCATTTTTTTCACAGCTTTCCCCAAAGAATGAATCTCCTTCCCATGTGTGTCCAGGGACTCCAAAATCTTCTTCTGGTTATCAACCAAACTTCTCAAGGTCTCCTCCATTGTTGGAGGCAACTGAACCAGTGCTGGAGCTGTCTGGGCTGCCACGGTAGTGGATAGATCAGTCAACTTCGAAGAAGCTACCTGCATCCACTTGTTGATACCAACCAATGTCTGAGACACCCTCAGAGTAGTATCAGGGTATGTGGAAGAGGTGGGCACTGATACTGGAATGGAAATAGAAGGACCAGAGGGAGGCTCCGGGATGGCATCAGCAGTGGGCCCCTCAGCAGTAGTGGAAGGCTCATCAGTAGTAGAAGACCCAGGAGCAGTAGAGGTGGTGGATTTTCCCTTGACTTTGGGGTTATCTGGGCCCTTCCGGCTGTACTAGGAGAATGGTTACTTTGGTTTTACCGTTACATCAAAGTCCCTCACTTCAACTCCCATGTACTGAAAGTACATAGTGAGGAAGTTGGGGAAGGGATAAGAGCTCTTATTCTTCTGGACTATCCTGGTAATAACCCTCGCCATGATATTCCCGACGTTGATCGGGATACCATCCATAATTGCCCCCACAATAAGAGCACGTGAGAGGGGCATGTCATTGTCATGCAAGATGGAATCTATCTGGCTACACACAAATTTCGCCCAACCTTTAGCCTCAAAGCTCAGTGTGTTTATGAAAATAGTGGCCCCCGGTATCAACCATGCCGGAGTAGTCTCGGAGATAGCAATAATCGAAGCCAGCCACGGACGAGCCAAATCACCCAAGTTCACCTTCTCCATGTAGAGAGTCTCATCCTCATTATCAAAACCATCATAATTGTTGAGTGCATCTCCATTGAACAGAATGTTCTTGTTCCGAACTTGGGTAAGATATGTGCCCTATTTGATGTGGGCAACATTGGCATAGAATTCCTTCACTACATATTCATTGGCATCCTGGACACTGCTGGTGAAGAATTTCCACCCCATCCTTTAATTAAATTATCTTTTAACGTTCAGGTTGTGGGGTAGATGGTCCCTCTCAATGAATGGCCTCTCCGAAACAAGTGACCTCTGAGGCCACCACTCTCTCAACTTGTGATAGGCCAGTTCAGAGACAAACCGGTCCTTCCACACTATTGGATTTCGGGTCCTTGGTAGCCCTCCTGCCTATGCTAGGGTGTCACCACCCCTGCCATCATCTGGGGTATCATCAGAACTATCAAGATTGATTGAGGAAGGTGTGGTGGAATGAACTGTTGCACCAGTGTCCTGAGGAGGTGAAGAGTCACTAGATAAACCCAGGTTGTCTGAAGATGTTGATGGTGTAGGCTCGTTGACAAGACGCCTAGGTTGAGATTGAGCCTCTCCCCGGGGTGCACCACTATCTCCCTCTGAAACCTCCCATAAAGGGACATATTCACTGGACTCTGATGGGTCGGGAGTTGGCCACCAGAGCGTTGCTTTGTTGCCTATAATCTTTCTCGAGCCTAGGGGTGCTGCCGCTTGTTTACCCCTACCACGACCCCTAGAAGAATATCCCCTTCTGGTTTCTTGTCTGAGGCACCTCGTGATCTAACCATTATCTGCAAACATGTCAAAGAAAAGATCATTAGTATATGACAAAGGATCATAATAGTTGCAGACAGACAGATTCGCTGCCAACGGAAAACTAACCGTTACAGCGGAATGGCCACCGCTGTCAGTGGAAAACTGGTCGCTGCAGCGGAATGAAGGAGATCAGAATACCCTTTCTCTGAAGTTACAAACCACTGAACACGAAAAATTGAGCGTGGTCGCGGAAGTCTAACTGCTGCAGCGAAAAAACAAACGCAGCCGCGGAACACATTATGCCATTCTCTAAATCTCCATTCCACTAGCAGCGGAAAAGTGGCCACTGCAGCGGAAGGCCAACCACTGTCAGTGGATTTTTGGCCGCTACAGCGAAAATAATCACTCAAAAACTATCTTAGAGCATTCCGCTGACTGCGGATTTTTGGTCCGCTGCAGCGGAATTCAAATTCTAAGTGTACTGACAACTATTTTCAAGTACTAGGGTTGAACCATTTTACAAAATTTGGGCATGAATTACTCAAAATTGAACACCATAGATTCTATTAGGCAAAAACAAGTCACTACCCATTAACTATATTTGTAACGACCCGACCGGTCCTTTTGCGTTATAGAACCCCGTTCCCCTAAATGAGAATATTCTCGTAGTGGATTTTTATGATTAATGACCTCTTGGGACGGGTGGTTCGGGATTTGGAAGAGTTTGGAATGGTATGGGAACACTTAGTTCCTTAAGGTTGGCCTTTAAGGCCAAGTTTGACTTCGGTCAACATTTTTAGTAAATGACCTCAGAATCGAGTTTTGGCAATTCTAGTAGCTTTGTATGATGATTTTGGACTTGGGCATGTGTCCGGAACGGGTTTTGGATGACCCGGGTGTGTTTCGGCGCCAAATAATGAAATATGATTCCTTAAGTTCAAGAATTGAGGTTTGTAACGTGTTTTTGTGTTATCGGGGTCCAAATGGAATTCCTAGACTGGTAATAGTTCTGTTATGTCATTTATGACTTTCTTGCAAAATTTGGCATCATTCCGAGTAGTATAGGAAGGTTCGGCGCATTGAAAGCTAATTCTAGAACTTGAATCTCAAAGTTTGATTGAATTTGGTTTTGGGGTCGGATTCTTAGTTTCGTTGTTGTTTTTAACGTTCCGAAAATTTGAGCGAGTCCGTATCATGAATACAGACTTGCCAGTGCTTTTGGACGGGGTCCCGAGGGGCTCGGGTGTGTTTCGAACCCTTCGGAGCTAAATGCAAAACACCAGATTTTCACAGTCTGGTTTCTATCTATGCGATCGCGGGTGCACTCACGCGTTCGCATAGAAGGAGTTGGCAGGGGTGGGGAAAATTCCCTATGCGATCGCAAAGGCATGCACGTGTTCGCATAGGGTAAGGCTGTGGCCTAGCCCAGCTTTTGTTCTCTGTGTTCGCATCCCCCTCCCCCGCGATCGCATTGGTCTACCCCAGCTAGTCTCCGCGATCGCATAACCCCTTTCCGCGATCGCACAGTAAGCCTTCAGGGGGATTGGCCAGTTGACCATCGCGATCGCACTGCCCCTGCTGCGATCGCATACAAGGGGCCACTGGGCAGTGTGAAATATAAACGGGACTTAGTCTCTTTTGAGTCATTTTTCTTCACTTGGGGCAATTTTGGGAGCTTTCGAAGAGGAGATTTCACCTAGCAACTGTGAGGTAAGTGATTCCTACTATAAATTAAGTTGAATACTTGGATTCTTAGGTAGATTAACACACTAATTAGTGGAAACCATGGGTTAGAGTAAAATACCTAGGGTTTTATGAAAAATGGGAGAATTACCAAGGAATTTGCCATGGAATCATAAAAAACTATATATTAATGATCCTTAAGTTATGGGTAAGGGTTTCCTTCGAGAATTTCCGGAATCCGAACATGTAGGCCCGGGGTGTATTTTGAGAATTGTCAAAGTAGGTTGAAATAACTACTTAATTAGGTAAATTTCATACTTTTGAGCATAGATTGATTCATGTATACAATATTTGACTAGATTTGAGTCCTTGGGAGACGAGTTTGGAGTTTCGAGCGCATTCTTGACCCGGAAAGTAGGCTCGGCACGAGGTGAGTCATTGTACCCATAGATGATTATAAATAATTGCATGTCCTTATTTTCGGGGGCTACGCACGCACGAGGTGATGAGAGTCCATGCGTAGCTACCACTATGTTATGTTGGGTAGTTTTAGGACTCACAAACATGCTTTTATGTGCCTTATATGTGACCTTAAATGTATTTTAAGTTGATTAGTATCCTTGAATTGGTATGAAAATATTTAGGAAGTTACATTCAAAATTACATTGCCTAAATTCTTGTCTTCAAGTATAACCTCTGCTAAATCCCTGGATTCTTGATAATTCTGTGTATGTATACGGGCACCCGTGTCGCATGTATGATTCGTGAGCGGGATAGCCCTATAATTATGTCAACCGCGTCGCATGTTCGATTCGCAAACGGGGTAATAGATGCATCTATGGTTCGAGCCGTTCGACCCTCGGCAGTGCACTTTTATTTTCGCGACGCTTCGGCCGTACGCTTTCGGCATACTATGTGCTATATATTTGATTGGGATTTTTGTGATACTTGTATAAACTGATTCATGTGAAAAGGAAATTTAGTACATTATATGCTACTGAAATTTGACATGTAAAGGTAATTACAGATTTATGCTTGATATTTCATGTCTTTGTGATTACTACGTTTGCTATTCCTGCCTAGCCTTTATTTAATTATATTATTTAATTTTCACCCTAGTAAGTATCATGTCTACTTCTCGTCACTACTTCTTCGAGATTAGACGGGATAATCACTGGGTACATATTTGTTTATGTACTCATGCTACGCTTATGTACTTAATTGTAAAGGTTTTGAGGCAGGTGCATCTGGGTATTCGTCCGGAGTTCGTCCCAGACCCCTAGTTGGTGTGGACTTCTCGGTGAGCTGCTTTCCTTGACGCTTTCCCTGGAAGCACCTTGGAGTTCCTCTTTTCTTTTGCTATGTCTGTTTATATTTCATCAGACAGTAGGGCAGACTTGTATTTTATTTTGGATACTTATTTCTATTAGATGCCCGTAGACTCGTGACGCTAGTTCCTGGCACACCCACGTAGTGGACATTACATTCTTTTTGGTTGTAATTATTGGTGGTGACTAATATAGTTATTTATTTCTTTATGGTTTAAGTCACTTGTTCATTTCGTAATTAAGTTCTAAAGTTTCACAGTTTTTAGTAAATTGATTGATAAATTAAAAGGATATAACTAGCAACTTAAGGTTGGCTTGCCTGACATCGGAGTTGGGCGCCATCGCGACCTAAATTAGGATTTGGGTCGTGACAACATGGTATCAAAGCTCTAGGTTCACGTAGGTCTCACAAGTCACGGGAAGACCCATTAAAGTCTTGCGGATCGGTACGGAGACGTTTATACTTATCCTGGGGAGGATATAGGGTGTTAAGAAACCTCTTTTTATTCATATTCTATCGGGAAGTCGATGGTATACTAAATCTCACTCTTCTATTCTCTCACTGATGGTGAGGACATGCGGAACCGATGTTCCAAACCCGGGAGATGCCGCTACCCTGACCGTCCGAGGCTGTGGTAGAGGGCGGGGGAGGGCACCGGCCTGAGGTAGGGGACGAGGGCGTCCCAGAGCTATTCCAGTTGCACCACCAGTAGAGGATCCTATTACAGAGGAGTAGGGTGAGGTGCCCCCAGCAGATCCTGCTCCGGTGGACTTTATGACCGCACCAGGCTTCCAGGAGGTCATGGGTCGTATGATGCGGTTCATGGATACTATGACACATGTTGGTTTATTTCCAGCGGATCCTGCCACTTCTCAAGCGGGAGGAGGAGTCCAAACCCCTGCTGCCCAGGCCGCAGGACATGCAACAACAGTATATCAGACCCCGGGTACACTGACCGTGGGTGGAGCCCAGCCTGTAGTAGCAGCACCTGAGCCCAGACCAGCTGTGGACGGCGATCCGTAGAAGTTATTGGATAGATGGACCAGATTTCACGCTCCTGTCTTCGGAGGTGAGCGTGGCGAGGATGGCCTGGACTTCATTAATAGGTGCAGGGACACAACATGAGGATATTGGAGTCCCATGGATTTGACTTCACTACCTTCCAGTTAGAGGGCAGGGCCCGCAAATGGTGATAGTCTTATATCCTTGGTAGACCAGCAGGTTCCCCTCCTATCACTTGGGAGAAGTTCACTCAGCTGTTCCTGGACAGATATAATCCAGCCTCTGAGAGGGAAGAGTTGTGGTATCAGTTTGAGCAGCTGGATCAGGGACAGATGTCGGTGACGGACTACAAGGCCAGGTTTTCTGAGTTGTCTCGTCATGCCCTTATGATACTTCCTATTGAAGCGGAGAGAGTGCGGAGATTTCTAGCTGGGTTGCACTCAGGTATTAGGGCCAACATGGCTCGAGAGGTGGAGATGGGGACTCCCTATCAGCTTGTGGTCGAGATAGCTCACCGTATTGAGGGTTACCGATCGAGGGGCAGAGAACAGGGTCAGTAGGATAAGAGAGCTAGATTTTCTGGAGATTTCAGAGGTTCCCCAACCAGGGGTAGAGGTCTATTTGGTAGGGGCCAGCCTAGCAGGCCCCCATGTTTAGCTCATCCACCACCTCCATGTGGCATTCCAATGAGGCCCTATTTCAGCGCCATGCCGGAGAGTTCTTACCCACCAGCCATTCAAGGTTCCTCCGACGGGTATTCCGGTCATCAGGGATCTTCTAGTCCTTACTTCAGTGCCATGCCAGAGAGTTCTAACCGTCCCCCAGCTATCCAGGGTTCTTCATCTTCAGGTTAGCATGATATGGTACCAAGGGGATGTTATGAGTGCGGGGATCCAGGCCACATGAGGAGGACTTGTCCCAGGCTTTGGGGCAAGGCCGTTCAGTAGAGTTATCAGCCTACATTCTCAGCACCGGTGCCCGTCCACCTAGATGTGGAGGAAATGCTGGTAGAGGTCGTCCCAGAGGTGGAGGCCAGGCAGGGGGAGCTCAGCCAGCTCCTACTCATTCCAGCGGAGGCCAGTCATCCGGTGCTCCAGCCAGGTTCTATGCTATTCTGGCCAGATCAGATGCAGTGGCCTCAGACGCCGTGATCACATGTACTATTTCAGTGTTTGGTAGAGAGGCATCAGTGTTATTTGATCCAAGATCAACTTATTCATATGTATCGGCCTTATTTGCTTGTTTCCTGGATGTTCCTCGCGAGTCCTTGGGTACGCCTATTTATGTGTCCACTCTCGTGGGCGATTCTATGGTGGTAGACCGGATATATTGGTCTTGTGTGATTACATTTTGTGGGTTCGAGACCAGAGCAGACCTCCTATTGCTCGACATGGTTGATTTCGAGGTTATTCTAGGCATGGATTGGCTATCTCGCTATCATGCCGTCCTAGATATCCATGCCAAGATAGTTACTTTAGCCATGCCCGAGTTGCCTAGGTTGGAGTGGAGAGGTTCCTTAGTTAGTGCAGTCAGTCGGGTTATTTCCTTCTTGAAGGCTCGACATATGGTCGAGAAGGGTTGTCTAGCATATCTTGCTTATGTGCGGGACACCACCGCTGAATCTCCGACGATTGATTCAGTGCCAGTTGCTCGAGAGTTTGCTGATGATTTCCTTCGGACCTTCCAGGCATGCCTCCGGATCGTGATATTGATTTCTGTATTGATGTAGCTCCAGGCACTCAGCCTATTTCCATTCCCCCGTACTGTATGGCTCCGAAAGAGTTGAAGGAGCATCTTGAGGAGTGGTTGGCTAAGGGGTTTATCCGACTGAGTGTATCACCATGGGGTGCTCCAGTGCTATTTGTGAAGAAGAAGGATGGGTCTATGCGGATGTGTATTGACTACCGCCAGTTGAACAAGGTCACCATTAAGAACAAGTACCCATTGCCGCGTATCGATGATTTGTTTGATCATTTGCAGGGTGCTCGTGTGTTTTCTAAGATTGGTTTGAGATCAGGGTACCACCAGCTGAAGATTCGGGACTCGGATGTTCCGAAGACTGCTTTTCGTACGAGATATGGCCATTATGAGTTTCTGGTGATGTCCTTTGGCTTGACTAATGCCCCAGCAGCATTTATGGACTTGATGAACAGGGTGTTCCGTCCCTATATTGATTCTTTCGTCATTGTCTTTATTGATGACATTCTGATTTACTCACGTAACCTGGGAGAGCACGAGCAGCATTTGAGAGGTGTGCTTCAGACCTTGCGAGAACAGAAGCTATATGCTAAGTTCTCCAAGTGTGAGTTCTGGTTTGATTCCGTGGAATTTTTGGGACACGTGGTATCTGGAGAGGGTATCGAGGTGGATCGTAAGAAGATTGAGGCAGTCCAGAGTTGGTCACGTCCTACTTTAGCTACAAATATCAAGAGTTTCTTGGGTCTAGCAGGCTACTACCGGCGATTTGTGGTGGGCTTTTCATCCATTGCAGCCCTAATGACTAGGTTGACTTAGAAGAATGCCCCGTTTCGATGGTCCGACGAGTGTGAAGCGAGCTTTCATAAGCTCAAGACAACATTGACTTCACCACCAATTCTGGTATTGCCTTCCGATTTTGGGATGTATATAGTATATTGTAACGCTTCACGCGTTGGCTTCGGATATGTGTTAATGCAAGAGGGGAGAGTTATTGCTTATGCTTCGTTCCAGTTGAAGGTTCATGAGAAGAATTACCATGTGAACGATTTGGAGTTGGCGGCGATCGTTCATGCTCAAAAGATTTGGAGGCACTACTTGTATGGGGTGTCTTGTGAGGTATATACAGACCACCGCAGCTTGTAGCACTTGTTCAAGCAGAGGGATCTTAATTTGAGGCAGCCCATGTGGATTGAGTTGCTGAAGGATTATGACATCATCATTCTTTATCATCCGGGCAAGGCGAATGTGGTAGCAGATGCCTTGAGCAAGAAGGCGGGGAGTATGGGTAGTTTGGCTTATATTGCAGCAGAGGAGAGACCCCTAGCCTTGGACATTCAGTCCTTGGCTAATCGCTTGGTGAGATTGGACCTTTAAGAGCCCCGTTGAGTTCTTGCACATGTGGTTGCTCAGTCCTCGTTATTGGGAGAGATTAAGTCTCATTAGTTTGATGATCCGTGTTTGGCAGATCTACGGGAGACAGTGGTTCAGGATGGTGCCAAGGAGGTTACTATGGGTGAGGATGGTGTTCTGAGACTTCAGTGGCCATTTGTGTGTTCCTAATGTTGATGGCCTGAGGGAGAGGATTCTAGAGAAGGCTCACATCTCACAATATTCTGTTTATCCTGGTGCTACGAAGATGTATCGTGACTTGAAGCAGCATTTCTGGTGGAGGCGGATGAAGAAGGACATAGTGGAGTACGTGGCTAGATGTCTTAATTGCCAGCAGGTCAAGTATGAGCACCAGAGGCCAGGAGGCCTACTTCAGTAGGTGCCCATTCCTGAGTGGAAATGGGAACGCATCACCATGGACTTCGTGGCTGGGTTACCTGGACTTTGCAGAAGGTTGACGCGGTTTGGGTCATTGTGGATAGATTGACCAAATCGGCGCATTTCATTCCAGTGGCTACTACTTATACTTCCGAGAGTTTGGTCTGGATCTACATTCAGGAGGTAGTCTGGTTGCACGGTGTGCCGGTGTCCATTATATCAGATCGAGGTCCTCAGTTCACCTCACACTTCTGGAGAGCATTGCATAGTGAGTTGGGTACCCAGATAGATCTCAGCACAACATTTCACCCTCAGACTGATGGTCAGTCAGAGCGGACAGTTCAGATATTGGAGTACATGCTCAGGGCATGTGTGATTGACTTCGGAGGTTAGTGGGACCAGTTCTTGCCTTTGGCCGAGTTTGCTTACAATAATAACTATCAGTCCAGCATCGAGATGGATCCATTTGAGGCTTTATATGGGCGATGTCGTTCTCCTGTCGGGTTGTTTGAGCCGGAGATACCACGCCGACTGCTCCGAAGATACCACGCCAACTTCTATCACGTGGTCAATTTCAGCACCATTCAGTTGGATGAGAGGTTGGACTACGAGGAGGAGCCAATTGCTATTATTGACAGATAAGATCGCCAGTTGAGGTCCAAGAGGATTTCTGCCATAACGGTCCAGTGGAGGTGCCAACAAGTCGGGGTGGTGACTTGGGAGTCCGAGGAGGACATGCGGAGCAGATATCCACACCTATTCAGCACTTCAGGTATGATTCTAGACCCGTTCAAGGACGAACGTTTGTTTAAGAGGTGGAGAATGTAACGATCCGACCGGTCATTTTGCGTTATAGGACCCTGTTCCCCTAAATGAGACTTCCCGTAGTGGTTTTTTTTATGATTTATGACCTGTGGGGACGGGTGGTTCGGGATTTGGAAGAGTTTGGAATGGTATGGGAACACTTAGTTCCTTAAGGTTGGCCTTTAAGGCCAAGTTTGACTTCGGTCAACATTTTGAGTAAACGACCTCGGAATCGAGTTTCCACAGTTCCGATAACTTCGTATGATGATTTCGGACTTGGGCGTGTGTCCGGAACGGGTTTTGGATGACCCGGGTGCGTTACGGCGCCAAATAGTGAAATATGATTCCTTAAGTTTAAGAATTGAGGTTTGGAACGTGTTTTTGTGTTATCGGGGTCCGAACGGAATTCCGAGATCGGGAATAGTTTAGTTATCTCATTTATGACTTGCTTGCAAAATTTGGCAACATTCCGAGTACTATAGGTAGGTTCGACGCATTGAAAGCGAATTCTAGAACTTGAAGCTCAAAGTTTGATTCAATATGGTTTTGGGGTCGGATTCTTAGTTTCGTTGTTGTTTTTCACGTTCCGAAAATTTGGGTGAGTCCGCATCATGAATACAGACTTGCCAGTGCCTTTGGACGAGGTCCCGAGGGGCTCAGGTGAGTTTTGGACCCCTCGGAGCTAAATGCAAAACACTAGATTTTCACAGTCTGGTTTCCTTCTATGCGATCGCGGATGCACTCGCGATCGCATAGAAGGAGTTTGCAGGGGTGGGGAAAATTCCCTATGCGATCATAAAGGCATGCACGCGTTCGCATAGGGTAAGGTTGTGGCGTGGCCCAGCTTTTGTTCTCTGCGTTCGCATCCCCCTCCCCCGCGATCGCATTGGTCTAGCCCAGCTAGCTTCCGTGATCGCATGAACCCTTTCAGCGATCGCATAGTAGGACTTCAGAGGGCTTGGCCAGTTGACCATCGCGATTGCACTGCCCCTGCTGCAATCGCATACAAGGGGCAGCTGGGCAATGTGAAATTTAAACGGGAAGGTCTCTTTTGAGTCATTTTTCTTCACTTGGGGCGATTTTGGGAGCTTTCAAAGAGGAGATCACCTAGCAACTGTGAGGTAAGTTATTCCTACTATAAATTAAGTTGAATATTGGATTCTTAGGTAGATTAACACACTAATTAGTGGAAATCATAGGTTAGAGTAAACAACCTAGGGTTTTATGAAAAATGGGAGAATTACCAAGGAATTTTCCATGGAATTATACAAAAACTATATATTAATGATCCTTAGGTTATGGGTAAGGGTTTCCTTCGAGAATTTCCGGAATCCGAACATGTGGGCCTGGGGTGTATTTTGGGAATTTCAAAGTAGGTTGAAGTAACTACTTAATTAGGTAAATTTCATACTTTTGAGCATAGATTGATTCATGTATACCATATTTGACTAGTTTTGAGTCCTTGGGAGACGAGTTTGAAGTATCGAGCGCATTCTTGACCAGGAAAGTAGGCTCGACACGAGGTGAGTCTCCTTTCTAACCTTGTAAGAGGAAATTTTCCCCATAGGTGATTATAAATAATTGCATGTCCTTATTTGCGGGGGCTACGCACGCACGAGGTGACGAGAGTCCGTGCGTAGCTACTACTATGTTATGTTGGGTAGTTTTAGGACTCACAAGTATGCTTTTATGTGCCTTATATGTGAACTTAAATGTATTTTTAGTTGCTTAGTATCCGTGAATTGGTATGAAAATATTTAGGAAGTTACATTCAAAATTACTTTGCCTAAATTCTTGTCTTCAAGTATAACCTCTGTTAAATCCCTGGATTCATGATCATTCTGTGAATGTATACCGGCACCTGCGTCGCATGTATGATTCGTGAGCGGGATAGCCCTATCATTATGTCAACCGCGTCGCATGTTCGATTCGCGAGCGGGGTAGTAGATGCATTTATGGTTCGAGTCGTTCGACCCTCGGCAGTGCACATTTATTTTCTCGATGCTTCGGTCGTACGCTTTCGGCATCCTATGTGCAATATATTTGACTGGGAGTTTTGTGATACTTGTATAAACTGATTCATGTGAAAAGGAAATTTAGTACATTATATGCTAGTGAAATTTGACATGTAAAGGTAATTACAAATTTATGCTTGATATTTCATGTCTTTGTGATTACTACGACTGCTATTCCTGCCTAGCCTTTAGTTAATTATATTATTTAATTTTGACCCTAGTAAGTATCACGTCTACTTCTCGTCACTACTTCTTTGAGATTAGACAGGATACTCACTGGTTACATATTTGTTTATGTACTCATGCTACGCTTCTGTACTTAATTGTACAGGTTCTGAGGCAGGTGCATCTGGGTATTCGTCCGGAGTTCGTCCCTGACCCCTAGTTGGTGTGGACTTCTCGGTGAGCTGCTTTCCTTGATGCTTTCCCTGGCAGCACCTTGGAGTTCCTCTTTTCTTTTGCTATGTCTGTTTATATTTTATCAAACAGTAGGGCAGACTTGTATTTTCTTTTGGATACTTATTTCTATTAGATGCCTGTAGACTCGTGACGCAAGTTCCTGGCACACCCACGTAGTGGACATTACATTCTTTTTGGTTGTAATTATTGGTGGTGACTAATATAGTTATTTCTTTCTTTATGGTTTAAGTCACTTGTTCATTTCGTAATTAAGTTCTAAAGTTTCACAGTTTTTAGTAAATTGATTGATAAATTAAAAAGAGATCACTAGCAACTTAAGGTTGGCTTGCCTGACATCGGAGTTGGGCGCCATCGCGACCTAAATTAGGATTTGGGTCGTGACAATATCCCCTTGGTGAAACATGCTCAAGAATTAGGTTTATAATACACCATTTAACTAGAAGAAATTAAAAGAAAACAAACAAAAAGATGAAAATCTACAACTAAAATTAAGAATTTGAACATGCTATTGTTAGATTCAATGTAGGATTCTAACTTGTTAGAGTAATGGAGTCTATATGTACAATCAAAAAGGGATATGAACAGTAAAAGGGCTCTGGGATGCAAATGTGTGAAAAGGGTAAAAGAAGGGGGTCCCCCTATATATATACTTGGAGCTGGGGCCCCCACCGACTTACCAAGCACGGCAGCGGAATTTTTCTGCTGACCGCACTTTCTGCATTTAGCAGAGCTGGGCTTTGAACATTTTTGCTATACGCGTAATTTTGTCCACTACAGCGGAAGCAGACCGCTGTCAGCAGAAATCTAGACGCTACAGCGGATTCCAACTTTAGAGATCCTGATTTTTTGGCTCCTCCTGTCCGCGTCTGCAGAACAATTTCGCTCCAGCGCAATTGTAACCGCTAACTGCAGAATTTTGACCGCGGCAACCGATTTTGTACCACTTAGCTCATTTTCCAGAATGTGTTCCTGCACTGCATCCACCAAATCCTACACCAATCTCACAAACAGGTTAGTTCAAGAAAATCTAATCTAAGAAGAAGAAAAAAAAGGAAAGAAAAACAAATACTTGGGTTGCCTCCCATGAAGCGCCTGATTTAACGTCGCGGCACGACGCAAGTTACCATGATCAAGTGAATTTCAACAAAGACACCACGTGGCTATCCTCAAATTCCCCAAGTAGTGTTTGACCCGATTCCCATTCACACGAAAAATTTCACCATTCTTATTCTTTAGATCAAGGGCACCAAAAGCTGTGACCAACACCACCTCGAATGGACCACACCACTTTGATTTGAGTTTGCCCGAAAAGAGAGGAAGCCTTTAGTTGAAGAGTAATACCAAGTCGCCCACTTTGAATTACCGCTACTTATCATACTTTTCATGCAAATACTTCATTTTCTCCTTATACAAAGAAGAGTTTGCATAGGTATGAAATCTAAACTCGTCAAGCTCATAGAGGTGATCAACACGAAGATTTGCAGCAGTGTCCCAATCCAAATTCAACTTCTTCAAAGCCCATAGTGCCTTGTGCTCCAGCTCGACCAGTAGGTGGCATGCTTTACCATACACCAACCGGTACGGGGACATACCGATCGGGGTCTTGAAGCCAGTCTTATACGCCCAAAGTGTGTCATCAAGCTTTCTTCACCAATCAGTCTTATTTTCATTCACGGTCTTGGAAAAAATGTTCTTGATTTCCCGATTTGAGACTTCAACTTGACCACTAGCTTTAGGATGGTAAGGAGTGGACACTTTGTGATTTACCCCATACTTGGCAAGCAACGTATCAAAAGCCCGATTACAAAAATGAGATCCCCCGTCACTTATGATTGCCTGAGGTGTCCCAAATAGTGTGAAAATGTTCTTCTTGAGAAAACCAACTACACTCCGGGATTCATTATTGGGAAAAGCCACGACCTCGACACATTTTGAAACATAATCCACTACCACGAGAAGGTAGGTATTTCCACACGAACTAATAAAAGGGTCCATGAAGTCTATGCCCCACACATCAAATATATCAATTTCAAGGATCATTGTGAGGGGAATTTCATCCTTCTTTGATATGCCACCCTCTCTTTGACATTCGTGACACCTCTTCACCAATTCGCTTTCATCTTTGTACAAAGTTGGCCAATAAAACCCACAACTTTGACCTTTAGAAGCTGTCCTTGCCCCAGCGTGATGACCATCGTAGGGCGAGGAATGGCAAGAATCAAGAATGGTCATATGCTCTTCCTCGGGGACACACTGACAAATGACTCCATCATTGAAAATTTTGAACAAGTACAGCTCATCCCAATAGTAATCCAAGTTGTCACATCTAAGCTTCTTCCTTTGGTTAGAAGAGAGCTCACATGGGACAACACTGGTAACAAGAAAGTTGGCGATGTCCGCAAACCAAGGCATGTCATGCATGGAGACCGAAAGGAGCTTCTCATCCAGAAAGGCATCATTGATCTCAAGGACATCTTTGAGCCTTCCTTGATCCTCCAACCAGGACAAACGATCGGCAACTTGATTTTCGTTCCCCTTTCTATCAACAATTTCCAGATCAAATTCCTGGAGCAACAAGATCCACCTCATAAGCCAAGATTTTGAATCCTTCTTCGTTATCAAGTACCAGAGCGCCGCATGATCGTGTGCACAATCACCTTGGCACCCATGAGGTAGGGCCTAAATTTTTCCATAGCAAATACAATAGCGAACAATTCCTTTTCTGTGACAGTACAGTTAACTTGGGCCTCGTTCATGGGTTTGCTTGCATAATATACGAGATGAAAATTTTTGTTCACCCTTTTGCCCAAGACCGCTCCCACCACTACGTCACTTAAGTCACACATGAGCTTGAACGGAGAGCTCCAATTAGGTGCGGTGATTATTGGAGTAGTGGTTAACTTGTACTTCAACAACTCAAAGGCTTTCATACATTCCTCATTGAACTCAAATTTGGCGTCCTTATCCAATAACTTGCATATGGGATTTACCATTTTGGAAAAATCTCTAATGAATCGCCGGTAGAATCCCGCATGCCCAAGGAAACTTCGGACTCCCTTGACATAAGTCGGAGGATGCAACTTGGAGATAACTTCAATCTTAGTTTTATCCACTTCAATTCCATCTTTGGAGATTTTATTGCCGAGGACTATGCCCTCCTCGACCATAAAATGGCATTTCTCTCAATTCAACACAAGGTTGGTTTCTTCACACCGGGCGAGAACTTTATCAAGATTTTGCAAATACTCCTTGAATGAGTCCTCAACCACACTGAAGTCGTCCATGAAGACTTCCAAGAAGTCCTCCACCATATCCGTGAAAATTGCCATCATGCACCGTTGGAATGTGGCGGGTGCATTGCACAAACCGGATGGCATCCTTGAAAAAGCAAATGTCCCATAGGGACAAGTGAACGTTGTTTTCTCTCGATCTTCTAGGGCTATAAGTATCTGATTGTAGCCTGAATACCCATCCAAGAAACAATAAAAGGCTCGCCCAGCAAGTTTATCAAGCACCTTGTCCAAAAATGGAAAAGTAAAGTGATCCTTTCTGGTCACCTTGTTCAGCTTCCTATAATCCATACAAACCCTCCAACCAGTCACGGTCCGAGTGGGAATCAACTCATTCTTTTCATTCTGCACCACTGTCATGTCACCCTTTTTCAGAACACATTGAACTGGTGAAGTCCAAGCACTGTCAAATATTGGAAAAATAACTCCAGCATCGAGCCAGTTGATTATCTCCTTTTTGACCACCTCCTGCATTGCCTCTTTCAACCTCCGTTGATGTTCTACAGAAGGTTTTGCATCATCTTCATGAATTATTTTGTGTATGCAGAAGGCGGGGCTTATGCCCCGAATATCATCTAGAGTCCAACATATTGCCTTCTTTCTCCTTTGGAGCACTTCACGTGTGGAATCTACCTGCAATTGGGTTAAGCAAGAAGAAAGTATAACAAGTAAAGTACAAGCAGGGCCTAAAAATTCATACTTGAGATATGGTGGAAGAGGCTTCAACTCCAAGGTTGGTGGCTCCTCGATTGAGGGCTTTGTCGGTGGAGTCTTCCGATTTTCCAAATCCAAAGATAGCTTGCGAGGTCCATAAGGTGAAGAACCATGTCCTTCCACCCTTGCACCTCCAGAGCATTCATCAGGAAGATCATCCCTGATTCCTTAAGATCTCTCATCAGCTTTCCCTTAAGAATAGTACGCTTGCCAAACATGGTGAATTTGTCAGAAATCTGACCAGACACCTCCTCCTCTCCTCCACTCCATTCTTCTTCTTCTTCAACAACCTTCACTTTCTTGACCTTAGACCTGGTACTTTTTGCTGTGGTTGAGGATGTGGCAGACACAGAAGCTGACTTCTTGGAAGAAGCCTTAGCCTTCTTGGGTTTAGGTGTCTCTACCACAACTAGAGCAGGCTGCTCCTTATGATGGACTAGGTCCATCGCATCATCATCAATAGTAATAGCCTCAATAAGCTCTCCAATCTTTGCCTTTCCCTTGGCAGCCTTCTTTTTCTTGCTCTCTCTCAGAGCCCTTTCCAACTCTTCTTCCCCTTGTCGAACAGCACTTCTTGTAGCACGAACCTTTGGGGCAGGAGCATCAGCAGATATAGAAACTTTTCTTTTCTTTGGTGGAACTGGGGTAGTAACCTTCTTTGATTTTGAAGTTCTTTTCCTTTTGGGATTGTAGGACTCCCCCAGCTTTCTCACCATTTTGGCCAGTGTCTCCTCAATAGATGAACCAAGTTCATCTACTGACTTTTGAAGGCTCTCCAGACCTGCTGCTGCCTCCTCAGACACGCTTCCCCCTAAATCTATGACTCTTTCTTCATCAATTACAGGAGCGGGGCCACAAATCGCCAAAGTGGCATTATCCTCCCCAGATCCCCTTATAGAGCTCCCTTCGCCCTCTCTCTCAAGATTTTTATTTTTCCCCGGTTTTCTCTGCCTATCCGGCATTTCTACATCAACAATTGACCCAACCAAAACAAGCCTGCTTTCAGAAGTAGCAGTTGCAGACCCAACTTCAAGATTACCTTGTTTAGTATTAGATGAACCAAGTGCTTCATCCTCATTAGCAGACTTGAAAGACTCGCTAGAGGATTGAGAATCCTGGACCTTGTCAGCTTGGAGTATCTCCTCTCAAAATCTGGCACGAGACCAAGCAGCCACTGATTTCCAGGCCAACCATTTCACTCCATGTGCCCTAAGGGCTATAGTAAGGTTAGGTGTAGGTTCAGGAGTATGTTCAAGAACTGGAGGGTTTTGGGGGGTTGAAGATCTGGCTGGAGAATGTGAACTGTATACTGATGAAGAATTAGTACTAGAATCATCGTCCTCATAATCATGGGCGGAGAAGGAAGATGAAACATCTGGTTGTGAAGACATTTTTATGAGCGTTTAGGGAGAGATGAACATTGATCGGTTTTTTTTTATATGAGATGGAAGATGAACTTGGTTCGACGATTATGTTATGAAGAGGAGAGGTAATGTTGGCTCTTTTATAAGATGTGGCTATTAAGTGTACAACGGGCAGAATATTTAATCATGTGGGAGTCTAATCGATGTAGCAGTGTCATTCATTGGACAGTTATTAACCCCTAATCTAGGTGAATTAAGATATGATGGGACTCCTTGAAACTAGTTCATTTTAGGATAAGTACGAAGAATTTGAATTGAACCAGATATAGATAGAGTCCTTCTCAGGTGTGACTATAATTATTTCAATAAGTGTATGGAGATGAGCATGTACTTGTGAGTCAGATGAACCAGCAACGATGAACCAGGTTCATCGTGTTAAAATCTTTAATTTGCCACAGTTTACAAAGATAGAAAAACATCATTAGTAACCAGGGAATCATATTAATACATGGCAAGAGAGTATGGTAATAAAGTCATGTTACTGAGCAATGATTAGTCTGGTTAATTATCTATTTTAGTATTTCTAGCCAAAAAAAAATTTCATTTTTGTTTTTCAATTAGGTGATCTTAATCATCCCTAATATAAGCCGGTTTCTCTCAAAATGCTCCCTACTCAGTGCTTTAGTAAAGATATCTGCAATTTACTTATTAGTAGCACAAAATTCAATTAAGATCATTCCATTTTCATAGTTATCCCTAAGGAAGTGGTGTCTAACACTTATGTGCTTGGTTCTTTTATGATGAACCGGGTTCTTTGTCATACTAATTGCACTAGTGTTGTCACAGAAAGTAGGAATGCATCCAACATCTATACCAAAATCCATGAGTTGTTGCTTGATCCATAGCAACTGAGCACAACATGAGGCAGGAGCTCAAAAAGTGAGCCATGCCTGAAGTACTTTTCTTGTCAACCAGGAAACCTGCATAATCAGCATCAGCATATCCTACAAGGTCGAAATTACTACCTTTAGGATACCAAAGGAATAAATCAGTAGTGCCTTTTAGATATCTCAAAATTCTCTTCACTGAAGTTAGGTGGGACTCCTTTGGATTTGCCTGAAACCTAGCACACAGTCCTAAACTGAACACAATATCAGGTATGCTAGCAGTGAGATATAATAGAGACCCAATCATCCCTCTGTATAGCTTCGGATCAACGGATGAACCACGTTCATCCACATCTAATTTTGTGGTTGTGGCTATGGGGGTGTCTATTTCCTTTTAGTCTTCCATTTTAAATTTTTTGAGCAATTCTTTCACATACTTTTGTTGATGGATCATTGTTCCATTTGAGTTTTTCTTGATTTGCAAGCCTAAGAAGAAGTTTACCTCACCCATCATACTCATCTCAAACTCGCTCCCCATAAGTATAGCAAATTCCTTACTCAATTTTTCAGAGGTTGCCCCAAATATGATATCATCCACGTATATTTGCCCAATGAAGAGTTCCTTACCTTTTTCTTTTAAGAACAAGGTACTGTCAATTTTGCCTCGTTTGTACCCATGTTCTAGCAGGAATTTTGATAGTCGCTCGTACCATGCTCTACGTGCTTGTTTGATACCATAAAGAGCCTTGTCAAGTTTGTATACATGGTCAGGTGACTCCTTGCTTTCAAAACCTAGAGGCTGTTTGACAAATATATTTTCCTTCAGATAGCCATTGAGGAAGGCACTCTTAACATCCATCTGATGAAGAGTGAATTCTATGTGTGCAGCAAATGCTATAAGAAGTCTGATTCCCTCCAGTCTTTCCACAGGGGCAAAGGTCTCATCATAGTCAATTCCCTCTTCTTGACTATATCCTTGGACAACCAGTCTAGCCTTGTTTCTTGTAACAATTCCATCCTCATCGAGCTTGTTCCTGAAGACCCACTTTGTGCCAATCACTGATCTGTCTAGTGGTCTGGGTACCAAGTGCCATACTCGACTTCTTTCAAATTGATTCAGCTCTTCTTGCATGGCATTTACCCAGTCAGCATCATGTAGGGCATCACCAATGTTCTTTGGTTCAATCAAGGATAGAAAGGCATCAAAAACACACACAGATGTTTCAAGGAGGATCTTGTTTTGATTCGAAATGTCAAATCTGTTATGATGTTCTAAAGAGGATAAGAGCTCTGATATCTGTGTGGTTTGAGCACCAACTTTTCACTTCTAGATAGTTCCATGGTGTCTTGTTGTTGCGGAACAGGATTAGGGCCAAGGTTCACATGTTGAGTTCCCCCTGTCATGTTGCTTGGGGTAGTTGGACCTGGTCCATCACATATTCCATCTTCCATATTTGCTTCAATGTGTTCACTGCTCCTCACCAGTCCAAGCTCCTCATCTTCTGGCTCCTGTCTCTTAGAAAGAGTGTTTGTTTCATCAAATACAACATACACACTTTCTTCTAGACACATAGTTCTTTTATTATACACTTTATAAGCTTTTCTATGTGATGAATATCCCAAGAATACTCCCTCATCACTTCTGGGATCAAATTTACCTAGGGAATCTTTGTCATTATTGTGCACAAAGCACTTGCATCCAAAATCCCTAAGGTGGGATATGTTGGGCTTTCTCCCTTTAAGTAATTCATAAGGAGTTTTCTCTACTAATGGCCTGGTAATGCATCTATTTATTATGTAGGATGCAGTGTTTATTGCTTCTGCCCAGAAGTTGTGGGGTAGTTTGCTAGAAAGAAGCATGGTTCTTGCCATGTCTTCAGGAGTTCTATTCTTTCTTTCAACAACCCCATTTTTTGTGGGTTCTAGGGGCAGAAAAGTTGTGATTGATACCATGTTCATCAAAGAACTCAGCAAACTTTGCATTCTCAAATTCAGTACCATGATAAGATCTTATGGATGCTAGTTGATTTCCTAATTGATTTTGAGTTTTTCTGACAAATGAAGTGAACATATCAAAAGCTTCATCTTTATATGTCAAAAATAAGTTCCAAATGAACCTTGAATAGTCATCAACTAGCACCATTAAATATTTCTTACCACCTCTGCTCAGAGTTGTCATAGGACCACATAGGTCCATATGAACCAGTTCCAACGTCCTGGTGGTACTGACAATTTTCTTACTTTTGAATGAGGATCTTACCTGATTCCCCCTTGCACATGCCTCACAAACTTTGTCTTCCTTGAACTTAATGTTAGGAAGCCCTACCACTAAGTCCTTAGAGACTAATTTGTTAAGATGATTCAGACTCACGTGACCAAGTCTTTTGTGCCAAAGGAGGGGATCACTGTCCAACACACTTAAGCAAATGAGTTCATTTTCATACAGTGTGGACAAGTCTATGACACAGATTTTATTCATTCTTTTTCCCTGCAAAACAATCTTGTCAGTAAGCAGGTTGATCACAAAACATTTTGTGGAAGTAAAAGCAACAAGGTTACCTCTGTCACACAATTGTGACACACTGATCAGGCTATATTTCAAGCCATCTATCAAGTACACATGTTCAATGGAACGTGTGTCATCCTTACCTACCTTACCAACCCCTATAATTTAACCTTTCTTTCCATTTCCAAAGGAGACATTTCCTCCTTTGAGGTTTTCAAGTGAAAGGAACTGTTCCTTGTTCCCTGTCATATGTTGTGAGCAGCCACTATCCAAATACCAAAATTGGTTGCTTCCTCTCACTTGAACCTACAAAAAGAAATCAGGGGTTAGTTCTAAGAACCCAAACTAGTTTGGGTCCTTTTCTATGAGATAATGGATGAATCAAGTTTTTTCTTGCCCAATTTGGTAGCCAATTTTTCTTTTTAAAAAAACTCTCATTTCTTCGACTGACCTGCTCTTTTGCTGTCACGACCCAAACTGGAGGGTCATGACTAGTACCCGAGCCATATTTGCCGAGCACCAAC
>ML252534.1:0-11950 GCA_005239495.1 Nicotiana undulata | reverse complement strand
ACGAATCCTCCAAATTACCCTCGATGGCTCTCAATTGGTGTTTTCAACTCCGAGCCTCGGCGTTCGGAAAATTACGATTCTCGAAGAAATGTGCTATACGTCGTCTAAGGATCAAGATTAACTAAATTAATCATCCTATAATAGCCCAAAAATCAGAAATTCAATTTTCTCAAAACCCTCTATTTTTCCCAAGCCTTCCCATGGATTTTTATGAATTTTGGAAGTGGAAATTCCTCAAGAATCGAAGTTATAAACATGCGGGAAGCCAAAGAATTACTTACCTGAGTAAATGACTCGCCACAACTGATCTGGAGCTCCTAGGGGTCTCAACAATGGAGGAAAATCGAGTTTGGGAAGAAAAATAACGAAATGGGGCTTTTATAGGACTGCCCAACAGTTTCCGCCCCTGCGGCCCTTGGTTCGCAAGTGCGGACTCGCACCTTCGGAAAAAGGGTCGCGCCTGCGATTTGGCCTGGGCCCTGGGGAGGTCGCACTTGCGGACTTTTGTCCGCTCCTGCGGAGTCGCGTCAGCGAGAGGAAGGCCGCTCCTGCGGCTGGAGCCGCACCTGCGAGGGATTGGCCGCTGGTGCGAGCTCGCGCCTGCGGCTGATGGACCGTAGGTGCGGTCACACCAGAAGCAGCCACACCAGCTATGAAATTGCTGGTTTTTTGACCCCGATTGGGGTCCAGGAGGCCCCTGGGCCCACCCGAGCCCCAGAAAAATTATACCAACAAGTCCCAAATCATAAGATGGACTCTCTCGAGCCCTCGGAACACTCAAAACATCATCCAAACTAGAAATCACTCTCCAAAACCCCTTAGTTTCAAACTTAAGTTTTCAAGAAAATTTCAATGGCTCACCAATACGCCGAACGGGTCTATACTGCTCGGAATGACCCCAAATTTTGCGGACAAGTCATAAATGACTATACGGAACTATTGCCAGTTCCGAAATTCCATTCGGACCCTGATATCATGAGGTCCAATTCCAGGCTGAATTCTAAATCTTATGAAATCCTGAATTCCAATTCAGGTGCCGAAATACTCCCGGGTCATCAGAAACCCGAGGCGAACATACGCTCAAGTCCGAAATCATCATCCGGAGCTGCTGGAGCTGTCAGCACTCGATTTCGAGGTCGTTTGCTCAAAATGCTGCTCGGAACCAAAATTAGCCAAATAGGCTAGCCTTCAGGAACCAAGTGTTCCTGAAGTGGCCAAATCACTTCTGAATCTCGAACTACCTGCCCCCCACAAATCATAAGGCACGAGTAGCCGCTATGGAAAGAGTCATTTACGGGAACGGAGTCGCAACACACAAAATGACTGGCTGGGTCGTTACATAATTCATGTCACCAACGTCTAGCCCAACACCCCATGCTGACCCTGGCGCTGGTTTGTTAAGTAGACTGTTTGGGGCGCCACAGGTGGCGTGGGGCGCAGAAAATCGTACTTCCTCTTTTTTCGTCAATTTTGGATCTAATTTCGCATATTTCGCCCCCAATTATTCCAGATGATTCCTACACATAAAAACACCCCGAAGTAACATAAATCAACTCAATTTACGTCAAAAATCCACAAAACAAGAGTAAAACATGAGGCGATATACATAAATATATATACTTTAAGCTAAATATCAACACCCCACACTTAGACTCTTGCTCGTTTTCGAGAAATAAGACTATCAAATATACCCCCAACTATGTACAAATCTCAACTATAGAGGAGCACTTCATTTTTTAACCACACACTCTACCCTTAACTATGATCAATACCGACAATCAAGCATGAACATACAAAAGATCACATTCTTCCCGTTTTAAGCATGCCCAAGTATAACATTTCAACTCAATTAATTCCAACAACCTATTTGTAACCACCCAAACTCTAAATCGACTCGTTACCACTAAGCACCCTCAACTCGCTCACTCACCCAACAAGAAAAGTTTACAACATTATCAATCATTCATGAGATCATGTGCCCTCATCAACAAACGAAAGAGTAAATATAGATTAGTCCACACATTCAAATATGTTTAAAAAAAAAATATAAATTAAGGACATCACACAATTGAACAAAGTTTGCTCACTCTCACAAAGAATTCATATGCATCCCGTGGTCGTACCATAAGCTTGCCCGTAGTGTACATCTCTACTAATCTAAGCTAGCCAAATCTAGGATCAATTAGGACATTAAGGTTGTAATGCAGGCTAAGAGACATATATGATACATTTAGAAATAGTGACTAACCCTCCTAGGCACTTTAATACACTACACACACAATTCGAGCACACATTCTTCTCAACCAATTCACTTGCCACAAACCATATACAACATAGTCCCTTTTTTTCCCAATTAAGCACTTCTATTGTGATGACCCAAAAGGTCATCCCGTGTATTTCTAGCTAAATCTGTGTTCCGAGGTCATGAAAACCTCCTTTTATCTCACCTCTATTTGCATGCGCAGCCCGGGCGTGTAGCTGGGAAGCCGTTATGAGAAAAACTAATGAAAATGATATTTTTGTGTTGAAAATTGAGTAAAGTTGACTTTGGTCAACATTTTTGGTAAACGGACCTGGACCCGTGATTTTATGACCCCGGAGGGTCCGTAGGAAAATATTGGACTTGGGAGTGTGCTTGGAATCGAATTCCGAGGTCCCAAGTCCGAGAAATGAATTTTTAAAGAAAATTATTTTCTGAAAAATATAAAGGTTTTTAAAATGAAATTATATGTGAAACCTGTGGTATCGGGCCCGTATCTTGGTTCCGGAGCCCGGTACAGGTTTGATATGATTTATATGCGTTATCTGTGAAGTGTGGTAAGAAACGAAATACATTTGACGTGATTCGGACCTAAATTGCAAAGTTTGATGTTTAAAGAAGTTTTGAGAAATTTCATTGGTTTTGGGGTTTAATCCGATGTTTGTGATGTTATTTTGGTGATTTGATTATACGAATAAGTCCGCAGGATATTTTTGAGGTTGTGTGCACATTTAGTTTGAAGTTCCGAGGGCTCGGGTGTGTTTTGGGTAGGTCCTGAGATGTTTTTAGGCTTAGAACAGGGCTGTTGCAGGTTTAGAGAAGTAAATATCTCTGAACCCGCCAGTGCGGTCCGCAGTCGTCTTTGTGCAGACCGCGGAGGACCTTTGTGGCCGCGGTCGATTTTGTGGCGGAAGGGCCTTCGCGACCGCGGTCGATTATGTGCGGTCCGCGGTAGGGCCTTCGCGGCCGCGGTCCCCTTTTGTGCAGTCCGCGGTGGGGGGTATATTTAAACGGGATTTTCAGTTATTTTTCATTTTTCAAAACCCTAAAAACATAAGAGGCGATTTTCCAAACACTCCTTCTTTTCCAAAACATTAGTAAGAGATTTCTAACTCATTTTCTTTAATCCTTAACTTCGTTTTACAAGATTTCATCCTAGAATCTAGGGTTTTCATGGTGGGATTGGGAATTTTGGAAAAAACCTAAGAATATTGAAATTTGGGGATTTAGACCTCAAATTGAGGTCGGATTCCAAAACCATTTATATATCCGGGCTCGGGGGTGAATGGGTAATAGGGTTTTGGTCCGAATTTCGAGTTTGGATCGAGCGGGCCTGGGGTCGATTTTTTGACTTTTTGGGGAAAAATTTAGAAAACTCTTTTCCATGCATTAGAATTGATTCATTTAGCATTTATTTATATAATTAAGTAACTTGTGGATAGATACGAATGAGTTGGTGGTGGAATCAAGAGGTAAAGCGATAGTTGAGGCTTGAATTGTGTTCGTGACATCGAGGTAAGTGTTTGGCCTAACCTTAGCTAGAGGGAATAGGTGTTGAGTCATATGTGCTACGTGTTTATCCCATGTTCAATGTATAGGTGAGGTGACGAGTACCTATGAATTGTTGTCAAGCATGCCTGTGAGTCGGTCTTCATGATATATGTGTTTTCTTCGTTATTTACTGTGTTATGAAGTAGATTTCATTTTGGAGGTTATTCAATTGTTGGAAATACTTGGTTGTGAACACTGTTGATTAATTGTTCGATTGAGGATTATTTTGTTAAGTTTTACACTTGAGCGAGATTGGTTATAGTTGTGTTCCTTGCCGGGACAATATTCGTTTCTACTGTTGTTCCCTTGCCGGGATGTTGTGATTATGATACATGTTATTGATTTTCCTTGCCAAACTGTTGTTCTTGATATTGTTTGGGTGAGGAAGAGCATAAAGCACGAAGGGTTATGCCGTGTATTTATTTATTGCATTGTGAGGAAGAGTGTAAAGCACGAAGGGTGATGCCGTGTATTTATTTTTTGCATTGTGAGGATGAGAGTGTAAAGCACAAAGGGTGATGCCGTGTCATGATTTAATATTTAAAAGCACGAAGGATAATGCTGTGCCGTTTTATTTATTCATTGCATTGTGAGGATGAGAGTAAAAGCACAAAGAGTGATGCCGTGTATTTATTTATTTACTTGTTTTGGTGAGGATGAGAGTAAAAGCACGAAGGGTGATGCCGTGCACTTGTTTTGGTGCGGATGAGAGTAAAGCATGAAGGGTGATGCCGTGCACTTGTTTGTTCTATGTGTTTACTTCCTGTGTTATTTTTGATACTTAGACTGTTGCTTCGTTCTGTGATTCAGTAATTGTTTTCCCCTTGTCCCCAGCATGTTCTCCCCCGTTTTACACTTAACTGGTTATTTTTCTGCCGTTATTCCTGTTATATATTATTGAATTGCTCATGTGTTTATTATTTGTTGTATCCTAGCCTTGTCACTACTTCGCCGAGGTTAGGCTCGGCACTTACTCAGTACATGGGGTCGGTTGTACTGATGCTACACCTGCACTTCTTTATGTTGTGCAGATTACGGTACCGGACCCAGTGGACACTGATCGAGGGAGTATCCTTCAGTCCACCGGAGACACTGAGGTAGACCTGCAGGCGTCCGCAGGCCTTGGCGTCCCCTTCCCTATTTCATTTCATTTCTGATTCTTGTACTTCAGAAATATATGTAGTATTTCTTTCACACTATTTTCTGTACTATTCTTAGACGGTCCGTGAGTTGTGACTCCAAAGATTTTTGTTGGGCTAATTTAAGTATTTTGTTAAGTTTGTGGATTTAGCTATGTAATCCCTTATTCTGTTCTTATTTTTAAGCTGCTATTTATGGAAAGTTGATCTTTACCGGTTATCATTTTATAGTAAAGGGTTTTAAATAGTATGATTAAACACGTTGACTTGTCTAGCGGGTTCAACGTTAGATGCCATCACGGTCCCGATGGTGGGAATTTCGGGTCGTGACAAGTTGGTATCAGAGCACTAGGTTGCTTAGGTCTCACAATTCACGGACAAACTTGGTAGAGTCTGAGGGATCGATACAGAGATGTCTGTACTTATCCCCCAGAGGCTGCAAAGTTAGGAATAACTTCACATCTTTTCTTCTCTGTCGTGCGATTTAAGTTCTAAATGCTAACTGAGTTTCTATTCTACTCTCTCGTAGATGGCGAGAACGCGTGCTTCCTCATCTACCGATCAGCAACCCGATCCTCCTGTTGCAGCTCCTACGAGGGGCCGAGGCCGAGGTAGGGGCAGGGCTCAGCCCATAGCAGCAGCCCCAGTAGAGGACCCACAGGTAGATTTTGCCAGTGAGGTTCCTGCTCAGACGGTTCCAGTTGGACCAGCTCAGGTCCTAGATGGGTTCATTGCCACCCCGGTACTTTAGGACGCTCTGGTCCTCTTAGTGGACCTTATGGAGAGCGTGGCTCAGGCCGGTCTACTTCCTACTGCACCATCCGTCTCTCAGGCTGGGGGAGGGGCCCAGACTCCTACTACCCGCACACCAAAGCAGTTAGCTTCTCAGTTCCAGACTCCAGCATCTCAGACAGCTAGAGCAGCTCAGCCGGGTATTGTGGCACAGGCGGTTGAGGGAGCAACTATGTCTGCCGATGCTTTATGGAGATTGGATCGGTTCACCAAGCTATTTCCTATATTGGTAAAAAAGAGCTTCACATGTATGATAATTCTTGATAATTCAGCCAGTTTCGTGGAACAAGGAAAATATGACAGCTGGACATGATCCTATAAGGAGGTGCGAGGCCAAGAGGCACGGCACTATATACCTACGAAGTAATCAGCTACGGAAGACTCAACTTGATTGAGTCAAAGAAGAGACACAGTCATAATGAATCTGGACAGAGCTACGGGCAGATTCAAAGGTCTTCAATTAATGATCCGCACGTTACACAACCTTCACGCAACAGTTACGATTATTCACTGTAACGTTATATTAATGTAATAATTAGTCATTAATGTGTTATCATTGCAAGAGGTAGACGTTATACTGAAGAATTCCCTATATGAGGAAATAGAAGTTAACTTGTAAGGGGCATCTGGACTTTGAATACCATACTCTTTATTTTTCTGTGCATCATACTATTGTCTATTTACTTACTCCTTTTTATTTATCATTATTTCCTTGACTATCAGTAACCCGTGTTCATTCCTAAAAATAAGCTTTAGTCAAGGGATCTAATTCTTTGGTTAAACAAATTGGTTCCGTTACCGGGAACCTGATAATCTTTGTTTGCTTTTCAAAGCGACATCCTCTGAACTATGTCGAACCTTAACGACAATAACCAGCAGAGAAATGGGACTCCATCACCTCTTCCATCCCCAAGAGGTTCAAGGGAACAATCCCAAGAGAGATCCAACAACAACAATAATAACAACAACGATAATGATTAAACAATAGAACAAGATCAGTAAAGCAAATGATTGCAAAGTATGTGAGCCAAGCTTTNATAACACAATCACCGTGGAAAATCCTCAGTCTGGGTTGGTAAACTCAGCAAGGGATGACACTCCTAACGAATCTCTCGAAACGAGACCAGGTATGACTAATAACCCTGAATTACAAAATTTCCTACTAACCCTGCAGAAACAGGTGAAGGAACAAAACGATCGAATTGAGCAAATTCCTGGAGTACCACCTGTTATCAAAGGCATTGATGTTGATAGATATTCTCAACAACCTTGGAAACCGAGCGCAACACCTTTGCCTATACCCAAGAAGTTCAGAATGCCTGATGTCCCTAAGTATGACGGAACAACCGACCCATGTGACCATGTGACTGCTTTTACCACTGGAGTAAAAGGCAACGATCTGGCAAAACAAGAAATTGAGTCGGTCCTAGTCAAAATTTTTGTAGAAACACTTACCAAAGGAGCCCTAACCTGGTATTCTCTTCTCCCTGAAAACTCTATAGATTTATTTGCTGAACTTGCAGATTCTTTCATAAAAGCACACTCCGGTGCACAAAAGGTCGAGAAAAGAATGGAAGACATATTTAAAATAAAACAAGGAGACACGGAACTACTCCGTGAATTTGTAGACAGATTCCAATGAGAAAGAATGCAACTACCAAGGGTGCCCGATAATTGGCAGCCATGGCATTTGCGAGCAATCTAAATGACAAAAGCTCAGGAGCCACGAGAAGACTCAAGGAAAGCTTGAGAGAGTTCCCAGCTACAACATGGAATGATGTTTATAGCAGGTACAGTACTAAGCTTCGAATAGAGGAAGATATCATTGCTCGTTCAAGGGATGAAGATCATACCAGATCCAGATGTTTCAAATCAGACAGGAAATCAGGTAAAAATAGGTACAATCCTTACATGGGACCCTCGAGACGAGATACTCGTCCCAGGTTCGAAAACGTTAGGTCAGAATATAGACCATCAAGCAGAGATATGATCTCGTCCTCATCTAGATCCCGAAAGGATCAAGATGAATTACGCATAGGTAATACACGAATTGGGGATCACACTTTCAATGTAAGTACCCCTGAAATAGTTTCAATATTAAGAAACATGGAAGATAAGGTTCGATGGCCTAAAGAAATGAGGTCAAATACAAATAAAAGGAATCCATATTTCTGGTGCGAATTCCACAATGATCATGGACACAAAACTGCGGATTGTAGGTTTTTACAAGGTGAAATAGAAAAATTATTGAAACAAGGCTATTTAACAGAATTGTTTAGTGATAAAGGAAAACAAGCATACATGAAGAACAGGCAGGAACCCCCGAAGCCTCCATCTCCAAAAAGAACCGTCAACGTGATACATGGAGGAGAGGAAGTAAACGGAATAGTTTGCAAAGTAGCCTCGAAAATCACAATTACACACGAAAAGCGGGTTCCAGAAAATCCAGACGCAGATGATATATGTCACGACCCAAATCCTAATTCGAGTCGCGATGGCGCCCAAACAGCGGGGTCGGGCAAGCCGATATAACCTTCACTAAGTGAAACCCTCCCCATTCGACCGAAAAAGTCAATAATTACCAGTTTAAAACAACTAACATGATACTAGCCTTGAGGGAAGGTAAAAATCATAGTAAATACAAGGCCGAGATAAGACATATACATAGTTATACAACACAAAACCCAAAATATTTATATACCGCATGTGTGCCAGGAACTAGTGTCACGAGTGTCACGGGCAACTGCTGAATATACAATGACTACAATATATATACAGAGTCTCAGTCTGAAATGGACAGAGGATATAACAAAAGAACTCCAGGGTTCTGCTAGGAAGTCGCCGGGAAAGCAGCTCACCGTGAAGTATGACCACACTATAATTATCTAGCACCGGCCTGATAATCAGACGTACCAGCCTCCAGCCTGTACAGTCAAGTACAAAAAAGAAAAGAAAGTGAAGCATGAGTACATATTACATAAATATGTACCCAGTGAGTATCCCGTCTAAACTCGAAGAAGTAGTGACGAGAGGTCGACTAGATACTCACTAAGGTCCAGCAATATAATGTAGAACAAGATAAGGCTAAAGCAATAGGCACGCGGAACATTAAGAAGCAAGTATATGAACACATAATGTAACACAAGTAAGAGCACCAAGTACCAATTCCTCTTATTCAACAATACCTTGCCAATACTGTCATATGTGAACCAGACTCAAGTGTACATATACCCACACGGACAAGACCACCGGCCGGAGTCATAAGGTAGGTCATAAGGACTGAGGTCATCAGCTCCCCACGATCACGAATCATACCTGCGACTCGTGTGCTGACTCGATAGTAATAAGCTCCCCACGATCGCGCATCATGTCTGCGACTCGTGTGCTGAATCGATAGTAATAAGCTCCCCACGATCGCGCATCATGCTTGCGATTCGTGTGCTGACTCGATAGTAATAAGATCCCCACGATCGCGCATCATGCCTGCGACTCGTGTGCTGAATTGATAGTAATAAGCTCCCCACGATCGCGCATCATGCCTGCGACTCGTGTGCTGACTCGACCGGGACTCAACAGGATTGTGTCAATATCATATCATTGATGGCCAATTAGGATTTACATCATCATATTTTTACCTCTCCCATGTCATTTCAACAATAAACACAATTTATAATACATACAATGGTTCAAATAAGGCACGAAATGGCATGCTCATGGGTCCTACGGCTACCCGAGATAGAAATATAGTCTCCACGTACGGACTCTTGTTACTTGGTACATACGCGGCCCCCTCAACATGTACGCATAGCAAACAAGGAACCTACGAGGACATTTCCCCTTACAAGTTTGGAAAGGAGACTCACCTCGTGACGATATCACCCTTCGGGTCAAGGACGCGCCCGAATCTCCGAAATCTACACCCGAGGACTCGCAACTAGCCAAATGTAGTATAATTGAATCAATGCTAAGCTCAAAGAAGGAGAATTAATAAGAAATTCTAAAATAAGCATTCTTGAAGGTTTTAGGAATTTCGACCCCGGGCCCACGCATTCGGATTTTGAAAATTCTCGAAGGGATGAATTACCCAAAGCCTAAGGATCGTAATTACATAATTTATTTAGGAACTCATGGCTAAAAAGGAATAATTCACTAATTATCAAAGCCCTAGAATTTTCTACCCAATTTTCCCATGATTTGATATTTTAATAGGTAACCTAGTTGGATTTCCATAATTAATCCATGAATTTAGAGAGGAAATTACACTAACCTTGAGGAACTTGACCTTGGACAGCTTTCCCTAGCTTTGAGGAGCTTTAATGGAAGTTGGGTATTGAAAATGAAGAAGAAAACCCGTAATTGGGCATTTAAATACTGCCCAGGAAATGCTTAACTGCGATCGCGACACTAGGCCTGCGATCGCGAAGGGCAACTGGATTGACCTCTGCGATCGCGGCAGAGGTCCTGCGATCGCGATGAAAAATTTCACCCGGCCCAGCTGCGACTCAATGCGATCACGTAAAAGGGCTGCGATCGCGAAGCTTTGGGGCTCAGACCTATGCAATCGCAAGGGGAAGGCTGCGATCGCAGAGAACAATCAGCAGCCCAGCAAAACCCTTTTCCGCGTTCGCAACTCACCTTCTGCGATCGCAGAGAAGGAAACCAGATAGAAAAATTTCTGGTTTTTCCAACTTAGTTCCCGAAGGTCTAAAACACCCCTGAGCCCCTTGGGACCCCATCCAAAAGCACCGGCAAGTCTGTATTCATCATACGGACTCGCTCGAACTTCCGGAACATGAAAAGCAACAACGGAACTCAAAATTCAATCCCAAAACCAGATTATTCAAACTTAAGAACTTAAGAATTCTAGAATTCGCTTCATTGCGCCGAACGGGTCTATGCTACTCGGAATGACCCCAAATTTTGCAGACAAGTCATAAATGACTATACGGAACTATTGCCGGTCCCGGAATTCCATTCGGACCCCGATAGCATGAAGTCCCGTTCCAGGCCAAATTCTAAACTTAAGGAAATCTTGATTTCCATTTCGGGCGCTGAAACACTTTCGGATCATCAGAAACCCGAGCCGAACATACGCCCAAGTCCGAAATCATCATACAGAGCTACTGGAGCTGTCAGAACTCGATTCCGAGGTCGTTTTCTCAAAATGTTGACCGAAGTCAAACTTGGCCAAATAGGCCAACCTTAAGGAACCAAGTGTTCCTAAACCATCCAATTCATTCCCAAATCCCGAACCACCCGCTTCCACGAGTTATAAAGCACGAATAGCCGCCATGAAAGGTTTCATTTAAGGAAACGGGACCCTGATATGAAAAACGACCGGCTGGGTCGTTACATTCTCCCCCTCTTAAACAAACGTTCGTCCTCGAACAGGTCTAGAATCGTACCTGAAGTGCTGAATATCTGTGGATATCTACTCCGCATGTCCTGCTCGGACTCCCAAGTCGCCTTCTCATCTGGTCAGCCCCTCCACTGGACCTTAACCACAGAAACTACCTTAGACCTCAACTAGCGGTCCTGCCTATCAATAATGGGAATTGGCTCCTCCTTGTAGCCCAACTTCTTATCTAACTGAATAGTGCTGTAATCAACCACGTGCGAGAAGTCGGCGTGATACCTCCGGAGCATGGAAACGTGAAAAACTGGATGGACTCCTGATAAGGCTGGAGGTAGAGCAAGCTCATAAGCAACCTCTCCAAACCGCTTCAACACCTCGAAAGGACCTATAAACCTGGGGCTCAGCTTGCCTTTCTTCCCAAATCTCATAATGCCCTTCATCGGCGAAACCTTCAACATAACCTTATCTCCCTCCATGAATGCTACATCACGTGCCCGCTGATCTGCGTAGCTCTTCTGCCTAGACTGTGCTATACAGAGCCTTTCCTGAATAATCTTCACCTTTTTCAAGGCATCTCTCACCAGATCTGTACCATATAGCTTGGCCTCGCCAGGCTCAAACCACCTAATCGGAGAATGACATCGCCAACCATATAAAGCCTTGAATGGAGCCATCTCGATGCTGGACTGATAACTATTATTGTATGCAAACTCCGCTAAAGGCAAGAACTGATCCCACTGACCCCCGAATTCAATAACACATGCCTTGAGCATATCTTCCAGAATCTGTACTGTACGCTCTGATTGGCCATCAGTCTGAGGGTGAAATGCTGAACTGAGGTCTATCTGAGTA
>ML252533.1:351-73929 GCA_005239495.1 Nicotiana undulata | reverse complement strand
GGTGGTTTGAGCCTGACGAGGCCAAGCTATATGGTACAGATCTGGTGAGAGATGCCTTGGAAAGGGTAAAGATTATTCAGTAAAGGCTCCGTACAACACATTCTAGGCAGAAGAGTTACACGGATCAGCGGGCGCGTGATGTTGCATTTATGGAGGGAGATAAGGTTATGTTGAAGATCTCGCCGATGAAGGGCGTTATGAGATTCGGGAAGAGGGGCAAGCTGAGCCCCATGTTTATAGGCCCTTTCGAGGTGTTGAGGCGAGTTGGGGAGGTTGCTTATGAGCTCGCTTTACCTCCTGCCTTATCGAGTGTTCATCCGGTATTTCATGTATCCATGCCCCGGAGACATCATGCCGATTTCTCTCACGTGATTGATTTCAGCACTATTCAGTTAGATGAGAAGTTGGGCTTCGAGGAGGAGCCAAACGCTATTATTGATAGGCAGGACCGCCAGTTGAGGTCTAAGAGAATTTTTACCTTAAAGGACCAGTGGAGGGGCCAACCATTCGGTGAGGTGACTTGGGAGTCCGAGGAGGACATGCGGAGCAGGTATCCACAGCTATTCGGCACATCAGGTACGACTCTACGTCCGTTCGAGGATGAACGTTTGTTGTAGAGGGGGAGATTGTGATGACCCAAAAAGGGGTCATCTTGTGTGCATCTAATTTGGACTGTGTTCCGAGGCCCGAAAGCCTCCATTAATCTCACCTCGATGTGTGTACGAAGCACGGGCGCGGAGCCGGGAAGCCTTTATGTGAAACCTTGATTTAAGAGTTAAATTTTTGTAATTAATTGAATAAAGTTGACTTTGGTCAACATTTCTAGTAAACGGACCCGAATCCGTGATCCGACGGTCCCGGAGGGTCCGTAGGAAAATATGGGACTTGGGCGTATGACCGGAGTCGAATTCCGAGGACCCAAGTCCGAGAAATGAAATTTTGAAGAAAATTGTTTTATGAAAATATCAAAGGCTTATGAAAATGAACCTTGATGTGAAACCCGTGCTGCCGGGCCCGTATTATGATTTCGGAGCCCGGAGCAGGTTCAATATGTGTTATTCAAGCTATTTGTGAAATTTGGTAAGAAACTGACTTAATTTGATTGGTTTCGGATCAAAATGAGGAAAATTGGAGTTAATGAAGTTTTGCGGTTTTTAAAGAATTTGAAATTTGGCTTGAAAGGTGATTTTATGTTCCCGAGGTCCGATTGAAATTCCGAGACCGGGAATAGTTTCGTTGTGTCATTTATAACTTGTCTGCAAAATTTGAAGTCATTCTGAGTAGTTTAGGCCGGTTCGGCGCGTTGAAGTGAATTCTAGAATTTCAAAGTTCTTAAGTTTGATTAATTTGGTTTTGGGGTTTGATTTCCAGTTCCATTGTTGTTTTTCATATTCCGGAAGTTCGAGCGAGTCTGTATCATGAATACAGACTTGCCGGTGCTGTTGGACGGGGTTCCGAGGGGCTCGGGGGTATTTTAGACCCCCGGGAGCAAAGTTGGAAAACCAGAAATTTCTGCTATCTAGTTTCCTTCTCTGCGATCGCAGAAGGTGGGTTGCGATCGCGGAGGAGGATTTTTGCTGGGCTGTTGATTGCTCTATGCGATCGCAGCTTCCCCTTTGCTATCGCAGAGTTCTGGGTTCCACACCTTCGCGATCGCAGCCCATTTTTTGCGATCGCATTGAGTCGCGTCTGGGCCGGGTGAGTTTGTTCTTCGCGATCGCAGGACCCCATGCCGCGATCGCAGAGGTCTTGCTAGTTATGCTTAGTGATCGCAGGACCTCTGTCGCGATCGCAGAGGTCCGGCCAGTTGGCCTTCGCGATCCCAGGCCCCTTGGCGCGATCGCAATAAAGGTTTTCCTGGGCAGTACTTAAATGTCCAATTACGGGATTCTTCTTCATTATTCAATACCCAACCTCCATTAGAGCTCCTTCAAGCAAGGGAAAAGACTGCCTAAGTTCAAACTCATCAAGGTAAGTGATTTCTAGTCCGTTTTCATGACTTTTAACATCAAATTCAAATAAAATCCTCTTCCAATTATCTTAAAATTCATAGGAATTGATAGAAGACTGTGGGGTTTTGGGAAAATAGTGAAACTTCATTTTTAGCCATAAATTCCTAAATGAATTATGTAATTACGATCCTTAGGCTTCGGGTAATTCATTCCTTCGAAAATTTCCGGAATTTGACCATGAGAGGCCGGGGTTGGAAATTGAGAATTCTTCAAGAATAGCGATTTTATTGAATAACTAGGATAAGTTATCACATTGTACATGCATTGATGTTGTTGTATACCTTTTGACTAGTTGCGAGTCCTCGGGTATAGAGTTCGGAGTTTCGGGCGCAATTGTGGTCCGAGGGGTAGATTCGACACGAGGTGAGTCTCCTTTCTAACCTTGTAAGAGGGAATTGTCCCCATAGGTGATGTATATGCTATGTTTAACTTTTTTGGGGGCTACGTACACACCAAGTGACGAGAGTCCGTACGTTGCGGCTATTATTGTTATGTCCGGGTAGTTAGGCCCACATCATGCCTGGTATGTTTTTCTTGCATGCCCTAGATATGTTTCTTTTTTTTAAATGCTCATACGATTTATTGTAATGCTATATTTACTACGAAAATATGTTTTGCAACGTGTTGTTCTTCTAAGGTTCAATGAAATGAAATTATGAAATATATGGGAGCGAGCCTTACGCCACGGCGGAAATGAAATGAAATTATGAAATATATGGGAGTGGGTCGTACGCCACGGCGGAAATGAACTGAAATTATGAAATATATGGGAGCGGGCCGTACGCCACGGCGGAATTGAAAAGAAACTGTGAAATATATGGGATCGGGCCGTACGCCACGGCGAGTGTAGAAAAGTACCTTATGCGAGCGGGCCGTACGCCACGGCGGATCTAATAATTGGTGATTATTGTTTCATTCGGTGGTCTTACTTTTGAAAGTGCTTTATTGTTTAAGTTCAGTAACTGTTTGGATTTTTCTGTTCTCAGTACATGTACTTGTTGCTTATTTTTCCCTGACATGCCTTCCATATTTCATCATATTTTATCATATGTTATTACTGCTGGACCCTAGTGAGTATCGAGTCGACCTCTTGTCACTAATTCTTCGAGTTTAGGCGGGATACTCACTGGGTACATATTTATTTAATATGTACTCATGCTGCACTTTCTTTTCTTTTTTGTACTTGACTGTACAGGTCCGGAGGATGGCACGTCTGACTATCAGGCCGGTGGTAGATATTGATAGCGTGGTCATACTTCTCGGTGAGCTGCTTTCTCGGCGACTTCCTAGCAGCACCCTGGAGCTCTTTTGTTATATTTCTCCGCTCACTTCATTCAGACGGAGACTCTGTATATATTGTAGTCATTGTATATTCAGTAGTTGCCCATGACACTCGTGACACTAGTTTCTGGCACACACGCGTAATGTATATTTATATTTTGGGGTTTTGGGATGTATATGTATATGTGCATTTTATTTCGGCTTGTATCTACTAGGATTTCGCTTTCGCTCAAGGCTAGTATCATGTTTGTCGTTATAAATTGGGAATCTTTGACTGTTTAACTAGATGGGAAAGGTATCACTTGGTGTAATTATTGTTGGCTTGCCTAACCCCATCGTTGGGCGCCATCACGACTCAGATTGGGATTTTGGGTCGTGACATCTTTATTCTTATAGACATGGTTGTATTGGTAAAAAAGAGCTTCACACGTATATCAATTGTGATGACTCAACAATCTATATGGAACAATGAAAACATGCCAATTGGACAGGACTCTATGAAGAGGTACGAGGCAAAGAGGCACGGAACACCCACGGGGTAATCATCTACGAGAATCTCAACCTGATTGAGATAATGAAGAGACACGGTCAGAATGAATCCGGACAGAATAAAGGACAGATTCAAAGATCTTCAAATAATAAGCCAAACGTTACGCGACCTTCACGCGACAGTTACGGTTAATCATTGTAACGTTACATTAATGCCATTATTAGTCATTAATTCTCAAATTACTGAAAAGGGGCAGACGTTATATCAAGAAACTCCCTATATAAGGGAGTAAAATATAGCTTGTATAGACATTCAGACTACTATTGCAATACACTTACTTTTTCGTGCATCTTATTGCTTTCTAATTACAAATTTCCTTGCAATCATTAGTTCATTCTTTGGTTATCAGAAACCCGTGTACTTCTTAAAGTAGCTTTGGCAGAGAATCTAATTCTTTGGTTAAACAAATTGGTTTCGTTGTCGGGAATTTGAAAACCTTTGTTTTACTTTCCAACAATATTCTTTGAATTATGTTGAACGCCAACGACAACAACCAACAAAGGGATGGAACTCCATTACCTACAAGAACCCCATGGGGTTTAAGGCAACATTCTCTAGAAAGATCCAACAACAATCGCAATGATAACAATCAAACAGGAGAACAAGATCAGGTGAAGCCAATGATTGAAGAGTATGTGAACCAAGCCTTACAAGACTTTGTGAGGGGGTTACCGGTGGAATCCCCTACCCCACCTCCTAACAACACCATAAGTATGGACAACCCTCAATCCGGGTTAGCAAACTCAGGAAGTGGGGGTACTCCTCATGAATCCCTCGAAGCAAGACCAGGTATGTCCAATAATCTAGAGTTACAATCTTTATTACTAACCTTGCAGAAATAGGTGAAGGAACAAAACGATCGAATCGAACAAATTCCTGGAGTACCACCTGTTATCAAAAGCATTGACGTTGATAGATATTCTCAACAACCTTGGAAGCCAAGTGCAGCACCCCTGCCTATTACCAAGATATTAAAAATGCCCGATGTTCCTAAGTATGACGGGACAACTGACCCACGTGACTGCTTTTACCACCGGAGTGAAGGGAAACGACATATCAAAACAAAATATTGAGTCAGTCTTAGTCAAGAAGTTTGGAGAAACACTTACCAAAGGAGCGTTAACCTGGTATTCTCTATTGATTCTTTTGCTAAGCTTGCAGATTCTTTTATAAAAGCGCATTTCGGTGCGTAAAAAGTCGAAAAAAGAATGGAGGACATATATAAAATAAAGCAAGGAGACACGGAGTTGCTTCGTGAATTTGTAGACAGGTTTCAACGAGAAGAATACTGCTACCAAGGGTACTTGACAATTGGGCAGCCATGGCATTTACAAGAATTTAAATGATAAGATCTCAGAAGCCACGAGAAGACTCAAGGAAAGATTGAGATAATTCCCAACTACGACATAGAGCGATGTCTATAAGAGGTATAGTACCAAGATACGTATAGAAGAAGACACCATTCCTCCATCCAGGACTGAAGATCGAACCAGTTCCAGACGCTCCGAACCAGAAAGAAGAACAGGTAAAAATAGGTACGACCCTTACATGGGACATTCGGTAAGAGAAACTCCTCCCAGGTTCGAAAATACTCGGCCAGAATATAGACCGTCAAATAGAGATACGGGCTCATCCTCATCAAGATCCAGAAAGTATCTTGATGAACGAAACATAGGTAACATAAGAATTGGAGACCACAACTTCAATGTAAGTACTTCTAAACTAATTACAGTACTGAGAAATACGGGCGATAAGGTTCGATTGCCCAAAGAAATTAGGTCGAACCCAACTAAAAGGAATCCATACTTCTGGTGTGAATTCCATAACGACCATGGGCACAGAACGTCAGATTGCAGATTTTTTCAAGGTGAGGTAGAACAATTATTAAAACACAGCTACCTAACAGAATTATTTAGTGAAAAAGGAAAGCAGACATATATGAAAAACAAGCAGGAGCCCCCAAAACCACCATCTCCAAAATGAATAGTCTACGTGATACACTGAGATGAGGAGGTAAACAGAGTAGTCTGCAAAAGAACCACAAAGTTCACAATTACACATGGGAAGCGGATTTGTGAAGGCTTGGAAGTAGATAACATATCATTCGACGATACATATATCAATGGATTAATGCTTCCACACAACGACGCACTGGTAATATCCTTACTTATACATGACACTAACGTAAAAAGAGTGTTAATTGATCCAGGTAGCTCAGTTAACATTATCTTATCAAGAGTTGTGGAAGAAATGATAATGGAGGATCAAGTAATCCCAAAAGCACGAGCCTTATCTGGGTTTGACAACTCTACAGTCATAACAAAAGGAGAAATTGAGCTTAGCACTTATGGAGAAAGAGTAATCAAAAATACTAGGTTCCAAGTCATTGATACTGACATGGCCTACAACGTAATCATGGGAAGACCATGGATCCATGACATGAACGCGGTACCATCTACCTTACATCAGGTAATCAAATTTCCTTCCGAATGGCGAATTCAACAGATTCGAGGCAATCAACAAACCTCAAGGAATATAAATTTTGTGGTACACTATAGCAAAAAATAAGAAGCGGAAGAATCAAAAGGTACGGAAATAGGTACGGAAAAAACTGTTGCTCAAACAGGTACGGAGGAAATTGTTTCTCAAATGGGTATGGAAGAAAACTATTATTCAAATAAGTACAGAAGAAGTTAGTCACGAGAAGGTGAACCAATTCACCACAGAATATGTATCAAACCATACAGATGTGGATTCCAGACCTGATATCATTCAGAAACCAGAAGAGCACGAACACATCAAAACAACCACGGAAGAGCTCGAAGCTATTCCATTGTTCAAACAGAAGCCTGAACCAAAAGTTCATAAACCCAAGCAAAAGAGGTAAGTTAATTGATTATTTAAAAACTAACGCAGATTGCTTTGCATGGTCCCATTCAGACATGACATGTATTCCACCAGAAGTGATGACTCATAAACTTAATTAAGATCCATACTTCGTGCCTGTCAAGCAAAAGAAAAGAAAGCAAGGACCGTTCAAGAACCAAGTGATCGACGAAGTGGTACAAAAACTCTTGAAAATTGGTTCAATACGTGAGGTAAAGTACCCTAATTGGTTAGCTAATACTGTAGTGGTGCCAAAAAAGAATGGTAAATGGAGAGTATGTGTAGATTACACAGATTTAAATAAAGCATTTCCTAAAGATTCATTTCGATTACCACACATAGATCAAATGATTGATGCCACTGTAAGTCATGAATTATTAAGATTCCTAGATTCATACTCTAGTTATAATCAGATAAAAATGGATCCGTCAGACGAGGAAAATACTTCCTTTATTACGAACATGGGGACTTATTGTTACAAAGTCATGCCTTTTGGCTTGAAAAATGCTGGAGCCACCTATCAAAGGCTAGTGACTAAGATGTTCCAGGAACATTTGGGAAAAACGATAGAGGTGTACATTGATGACATGCTGGTGAAATCAACACAAGCAGAGGATTATTTCCAGCATCTTTCAATTACCTTCAAAATTTTATGCAGGTATAATATGAAACTGAATCTAGAAAAATGCGCTTTTGGCGTAGAATTAGGTAAATTTTTGGGTTTTCTTGTGTCAAATAGAGGAATAGAAGTGAATCCTGCTCAAATTGAAACTATCGAGGAAATACCCACTATACTTACGAGCAAAAAAGAAGTTTAGAAACTAACCGGTAGAATAGCAGCCCTGGGAAGATTTATTTCCAGGTCTTCCAAAAAAAGTTTTAAATTCTTTTCAGTTGTTAAAAGGTAGAATCAGTTCGAATGGACTGGGGAATGTCAGCAGGCTCTCAAAGATCTGAAGGTCTATTTATCAAAACCCCCGTTGCTGTCAAAGCCAAAAGAGGGGGAAAAGTTGTATGTCTATCTTGCCGTTACATAAATTGTCGTAAGTTCATTATTGGTAAGGGAAGACAAAGGTAAACAATCTCAAATTTATTATGTAAGCAAGTCTTTATTAGTTGCTGAAACTAGATAGCCACATCTAGAAAAATTAGCCTTAACTCTAATCATGGCAGCTAGAAAGTTGAGACCATATTTTCAATGTCATCCGATCATTGTTGGGACCTCTTACCCGTTAAGTAATATTCTACATAAACAAGAATTATCGGGAAGATTAGCTAAATGGGCTATAAAATTTAGCGAGCATGACATAATATATCAGCCTAGGACTGCAATAAAGTCTCAAATTCTAGGTAATTTTGTCGTTGATTTTAATAGTAACATAATCCCTGAAGTGGAAAAGGAGTTACAACTTTTTAACGGAGCTAATCAAGGTATATGGACCCTATTTACTGACGGCTCTTCTAATGTAAAAGGAGCTGGATTAGGCATAGTCTTAATATCACCTACGGGTGAAAAGACACGATAACTATGAAATGTTATCCTATAACTAACAGTGAAGCATAGTACGAAGCTGCCATTGCAGGACTTGAACTGGCACGAGAACTCTCAATCGAGCAGATCATGATCAAAAGCGACTCTCAACTGGTAGTAAACCAAATGTAGGGGACTTATATTGCTAGGGAGACTCGGATGCAACAATACCTGGAAAAGGCACGAGATATCGTAAGGAAATTCAAATCATGGAAGGTTATGCAAATACCTAGAGAGGAAAATGCAGAAGCGGATGCATTAGCTAACCTCGCAGAAGTTACGGAGCAGGGTATTACTGGCCCAAAATAGAAGAAGAGGCCGAACGTTTCGTGGCTAAATGCGATAGAGAAAATGCAGAAGCAGATGCATTAGCTAACCTCGCGGTAGTTACAGAGCAGGGTATTACTGGCCCAAAATGGAAGAAGAGGCCGAACGTTTCGTGGCTAAATGCAACAAATGCCAACGATTTGCTAACAACATGCATCGACCAGCAGAGCTAATACACCCAGTGATATCGCCATGACCGTTCATGAAATGGGGCATGGACATAGTGGGACCCCTTCCCGCATCTAAAGGAAAGGTACAGTTCTTACTTGTATTAACTGATTATTTCACGAAATGGGTGGAAGCAGAAGCTTTTAAACAGGTGCGAGAGAAAGAAGTGAAAAGCTTCATATGCCGAAACATAATATGCCGCTTTGGAGTACCGAAGGAAATCGTATGTGACAATGGCCTGCAATTCATAGGCTCAAAAATCACTGAATTCTTCGAAAGTTGGCAAATCAAACGATTCACTTCATCACCATATCACCCCATCGATAATGGGCAAGCTGAGTCAGCGAACAAAATCATCATCAACAACCTAAAGAAACAGTTAGATAAAGCCAAAGGAAACTTACCTGATGAGTTACCGGCAATATTATGGGCTTAGAGAATGACTGCAAAATAGCCACGGGAGAAACTCCATTCGCGTTTGTTTACGGATTAGAGGCTTTGAGACCAGTAGAAATTGGCAAACCAAGCACAAGGTTTACAACAACAACGGAAGAAACCAACAACGACGAGTTGAGAACCAATTTGGACTTTCTCGAGCAAAGAAGAGAAGTTGCGCTAATACGTATGGAAGATCAAAAGCAAATCATAGAGCGATATTACAACAGAAAAGCTCACCTCAGGTATTTCAAGATTGGGGACTTCGTCCTAAAAAAAGTCTTCCATTCAACGAATGAAGCTGGTGCGGGAAAGCTAAATCCAAATTGGGAAGGACCTTACAAAGTCCGTGGCATTACTGGAAAGGGCGCTTATGAGCTGGAGGCTATGGATGACAGGATCTTACCAACCAGTTGGAATGTCGTCCACTTGAAGAAGTATTACTTCTAAGAAAAAGGAATACCCCCGGTCAGGTATCACTACGTTCGATTTTATTTTTGTACAGTTAAAATTTTACTAATCGTTTAGATGATAGGCAAAAATTTAACCCATCAGCAGATGATGATATTAGAACTGCAAAGACACGAGGAAGTAACTGAATTCCCGGTCTAGGGTTACAACTTTCTGATGGACGTTTTAAAGGGTTAAGCAGTCATCATCTAAAAACTATATACCTTAGAGTCCTGTACGTTTTTCCTTTTCAGGAAAAGGACCACAAGAAAGGAATAGTCAAGTGCTCGAGATTTCATTCTTCAAAGCTCAAACACTTGGGGACTATACAATATGGAAGGCAAAGATAAATAAAAAAAGACTATCAAAAAATCAAAGCTCGAGCCTGAAGATCCATCTTCCCAACAAGTCAAGTGATACGGGCAATATCAAAAGAGCCAAAGACTCAAAACATAAAGCCTGATTCAAAAAACCTTCGAGGGCATGTTCGTAAATTTAAACGAATGTTTCAAAAACATATTCTTAGATATAAACGAATACTCAGGTTAAAGGCAGAATATTAGTTAAAGGTAGAAATGAGCATCTTTGTACTTATTCAAAAAACTGTTGTAACATAAAACAATTACGAATGATAAAGCATTAACCTCGTATACATTTGTAAATTGTTATCAGTAAAAACAGTTATGGGTGAATATTCATACCCTTATATTCAAAACTGTTATGAACAAAAAATAGTTATTCCCTTGTATTAACATGAAAAAACTGTTACAAAAGAAAAACAGTTACGAAATACAAGTTTGTATCAAATATGTTAAAAGAAAACAGTTGCAACACGAGTTTTAGACGATACGCAAACACATGTGAAATGTTACGAAAGTTCAACACAAAAATGTTCTTTAAAACATTGTTAAACAGAAACATGTGAAAAATTCCTATCTCTCTACTACATATTCACACAATTATGAAGTTGAGACGTCTTCTTCATTAAGTGTCGATAAAAAATGGCCCTATTTCATAAACAATGCCTATTACGAAAAGGTACGAGTAATCTGAGCATTTTTATGCACAACTCAGTGGTAAAACTAAAACCTAGAAAATAAAGCATGCAAAGACTTAAAGAGTGAAACATAAATTCAGAAGAAACTAAAGTCATACTTGCATTGATATATTTACGGCAACATACACTAAGTATTAAACTTAGTCTAAGCCGTATTAAATTTTTACATTAGGTGCCCCTAAGTTGTCAGTTGGGGACTTAAAGGATCCAAACTTACCCCCGATGGGACTGGGGGTAACCACCAATTGATACAAAGAAAAAAAGAACAAAAAGGAGAACCAAATTTTTAAACTTCTTCAGATGGGGGGTTGTCTTCACTAGCAAGAGGATCGTCTTGGGATGGAGAGACACGAGTAGCAGGGACCTCACCTTCAGGTTAAGAGAGATTTTGACCTTGTTGAGACTTCTCAATGGTCTCCTTGGTTTTTGCAATTTCGGCTTCAGTCAAAACCCTTTTGGATCATTTCCGTCAATGTGTCGAGACGAGAGTTAATATAAGCCCCACTAACATCGACGACTGCCTTGTCTTCAAGAGATTCATAATCTTTCTCCCACATCTCAACATCATATCTTAATTCATCCCTCTCAGCCAAGGCAACATCATGAGAGGCCTTTAAAGGAGCGAGAGACCTTTCCAAAAATTGAACTTTCTCTAATGAATTACGGAGGTCCTCCTGGGTTTGAGTGAGCGATTGAAAAAGCTCACTGAAATACTCTTCCTTGTGATCCAATAAGGCTTTTAGGCTCCTGATCTCTTCAGAGGAACATGACAGTTGCTCTACGAATGAAGACTCTAAGACGTTCTTGTCCTTGCCTGCCTGGTTCGAAAATGCCTTCTCAATGGCCAACTCCGCTGTCAGAACCCTCACTTGCTGCTCCAAGGTACACTTCCCTTCTTACACTGCGTCCAAGTCGAGTTGTAAGCTTTCATACTGCTCTTTCCAATTATCTTCCTTAATACGCAACTCCATTGCTGCTTGCTCCGTTTGAGAAACCCTCTTCATTAACTCTGTGCCTATAAGATTGATCTACAAAAGGAGATAAATTAGATATGGTAAGGACGTATATAAACATAAGAAAAATGAAAACAAATTTTACCTTTAAAGAAGAGTGTCACACCCCAATTTTGGGGAGCGCGACCGGCGCTCAACCGAGTAAACCGATTGAGCAAGACTGTTAGGTTTCATTCTACCAAAAAAACTTTATGAATAAATAGGAGATGGATTCCATCAATCATACTTTATAAATATTTCATTAACTTCCATCTTTGTTTTCATTTGCAGTTCCAACCATAATACCTAGAATATTACAATATTCATAGATATGATGAAAAACATATTTTCCAAACACCAATGTTTCTAGTTCAATTCTAATACCCGACACCTCCCACAACCTGTCTACGGAGCATCTAAATACAACTGGTGAAAAGTATGGAAATGCCGGCAACAAGGCTCCGGCTAATACCTCTAAATACAGTAATTAACGCTAATACAAGAGTGGACCAACATGCACAATTCTTGACATCGAGAAGAATGGAGCTCACCAAGACTGTTGTGGAAAGAGAGAGGAAACGCCGCTAGTTACGATCAGCCTGCCTGCTAAGGAACCACCTACATCCATAAGAAGATGTTGCGCTCCCGACAAAAGGGACGTTAGTACCATCAAATAGTACTAGTATGTATGAACAAAGTCTACTCCAGATAGAACAAAGAACAAACATCTAGTAATGCAATTAGAGGCATCAAATAACATTTCACAGAAATAAGAGGAACACAAACAAGAGTCACCATGGTTTCTTAATTCGTTATTTCATCTTTTGAATAATAGTCCTTTAAATCCAAGTGCCACAATTTTGTATATACCACCGTGTTATTTCACACGGAGTCTGGTCTCGGCCCGACCAGCTAAGCCATCCCAAGTGAGACATCATCAAAATCATAATTCATATTACCACCGTGTCATTTTCACACGGAGTCCAGTCTCGGCCCGACCGGCTAAGCCATCTCACTTGATACAGTGAGACATTACCAATATCATATTTTCGATGCAATATCACCATGTGTACAACATGAAGTCCGATCTCGGCCCGATCGGATAAGCCATCTCTCTTTGGGACATAACCATATCAATTTTAATTATTCGCTTCAAATTCCTTTTTCCATCATTTATCATACAATTCTTGGCACTTGGACCTATCTAACCATTTGTGTTACCTTCCTCTCTTTAACCAATTCATATAATCATCCTCCATATTAACTAGAACCAACATATAAGGATTCATATACATAATAAAGAAAAGAGCACAATAATCATAATTTACATTTTCAAGTAGCAAAGTGACATGGTAGCAACTTAGAACAATATGGAAACAGGAGTTTCCCAAATTTAACACATTGAAACTATCATTTCTTCAGATAATCAAGCAAGGGACTCATACCCGGTATTTGAACATGTCACGACCCAACCCTGGGGGACGCGACCGGCGCATAACCTAGTGAACCCGGTCGAGCAAGCCTGCTTAGCCTTTCCTACCCGTCTCATTGCACCCCGGGATTTTAGTATAACATTGTTTACTGAGTTAGCAGGAACAAATCAAAAACGTATGTTCATGATATTAATCCCCCCTTTCTTATATATCGATATCAACAATTAGGTTATCCAAGACATACATGCTAATTATAACCTTTACAAGATGGAATTATAGTTACAAGTTATCCCAACAATTACCAAAAAACATACAAGACCCACATGAGTGCCTATGGAGCCTCAAAGGTAAAGTAGATAAACATGATTCCGCCGGTGAGAAGGCCTCGGCAATACCTCAAAATAGAATAACATATTCAAAGAGAGAGAAACAAATTTTTATACACGGCACCAGGAGGAAATGGGGCTCACCAGAACTGCAATAAGGAGGAGGAGAAGGCACCACAATCGACGATCAGCGCTACCAGCTACAGAGCCACCTACATCCATAAAAAGATGTAGCTCCTCCGGCAAAAGGGACGTTAGTACCATTGAATAGTACTAGAATGTATGAAAAAACTCTACTCTAGATAGAATAAACAACCAATATGTAAAAATACAATTAGAGACATCAAATAGCAAATCATAGAACTAGGGGAACACAAACAAGAGTCACCATGGTTTCTTATTTCGTTACTTCATCTTTTGGATAGTAGTTATTTTAAAGCCAAGTGCCACAATCTTAATATACCACCGTGTTGTTTTCACAGGGAGTCCGGTCTCTCTACCCTTCCGGCTAATCCATCGCAAGTGAGACATTATAGCATCACAGTTTCATAATTACCATCGTGTCGTTTGCACACGGAGTCCACTCTGGGCCCGACCGGCTAATCCATCTCACTTGAAACAGTGAGACATTACCAATATTATATTTTCGATGTGATTACCACCATGTGTACAACATGGAGTCCGATCTCGGCCCGATCGGCTAAGCCATCTCACTTTGGGACATAACCATATCAATTTAATCCTTCAGTTCACATCTCTTCCCATCATTTATAATACAGTTCTTGGCACTTGGGAATATTTAACCATTCATGTTACATTTCTCTCTTTAACCGTTTCATATACTCATCTTTCATATGAACCAGAACAAACAAAGATAAGGGTTCGTACAAATAGTAGCAGGAATAGCATGATAATCACAATCCATACATTCAAATAGCATAGTGACATGGTAGAAATTTAGCACAATATAAAAACGAGAGCTTCCAAACTTAACACAAAGAATCCATCAATCTTTTAGAAAATCAAACAAGGGACTCATACTTGGGACTTGAACACCAATAAGTTCATCCTATGAAGATTAGAGTTAGCAATACATACCTCAATTGGTTTTTCCTTAACTTCTACCACAATTTGCCAGACCCTTTAGCACCTTCAATCTAATTCACAATGTAGCACAATTATCACGCCCCAAAACCGAGGGACAAGACCGGCGCCTAACCGGATGAACCCATTCAAGCGGACCTGGATTGCCTTTCCTACCCAATGCATTTCCCCGTGTTCATAATATACATTGTTCCATATGAATTAGCCAATTTAGATTCAAAGTACGATTTACAACATAACTTCATTTTCCTCTTTTAACTTCCAATAATTGATGATCCAAAACATACAAGTTACATACAACATTTCCGATGCGAACCCCAGTTACGAGTGAGCACAACTACCGCCCAAAATATACATATATACAACCCACACAGTGTCTACGGATCCTCTAAGAGTACATGAAGTTTACAAGGCCCCGACTATACCTTTTATAACATAAGAAAAAGAGAAAGATATAGTCCACACATAGCCCCGAGAGGAAATGAGGCCCACCAGAATTGTTGAAGAGATGAAGAGGAGGCACCACTAACGACGGGCTGAGCTACCTGCTATGGAACCACCTACATCAATATAAATGATGTAGCGCCCCTGGCAAAAGAGACGTTAGTACCGTTGAATAGTACTAGCATGTATGAACAAACTTTACTCTAAGTTAAATCAAGCAATGCACAGATAGAAAGCAGTCAACGAAATCAAACAATTATTGCACAGAGATACAGAAACAACACAATTGAGAGTTTCATAGATTCTTATTTCAACACAATCATGTTCCACCCTTGTTCCTTCTCAACAATCCACCCTTATTACTTCTTGTTGCGCTGCGCAACCCGATCCCACCGGACAATCACATTTCAGCCTTATTACATTCTGTTGCGGCGTGCAACCCGATCCCACCGTACAATTCACATTCCACCCTTATTTGTTCTCACATCAACCTTATTTCTTCTGTTGCGGCACAACCCGATCCCACCGTACAATCACATTTCATAGCAACAATAACAGCCCACAATTCAATCATAAGGCTTTATATCATCAAGAGTACAATTTCATAACAACCAAACAATCATGTGTTCATAATAGTCTTTATCATTCATTAATTCAATCACAAAGATTTTCATCAACAAGAATATAAATTCATTACATCCAACAATCCGTATGAAATCAAGTCACAATAAACCTTGCCAAACAATGAGTCATATACGATATTGCTATGGTCATTTAGTTCAATTAAATCGATTCATAACTCGTTTTCATCACTTGTTACACAACCCTTAACACTTAGATACCTTCACACATTTGGGTTCATTACCATTCTATCATACCAACATATTCAAGCATTTAACGAACCTTGCACATGATAGAGTAACCACAAGAAATCACCTTTAACAATTTCACTTAACATGGTAATCGACTAAGAAAATCAGAAAATGAAATCTTACACCTCAACATATCCGGACAATCAATTCACATATACTCAGCAATAAACTCATACCGAATGCTTGGAAACCAACACGGTGACTCTATGAAGATTGAAGTTATCCATACATACCTCGAGTCGAACTTCCCCTTTAATATCTATCATAATTCACCGAATCGTCTAACACCGTCAATCTAGTCCACAATGTGGCATATTTCACTTAGAATTGGGAACCATGAACATAACTCGAACTCATTTAGGCATTTTATCCAACGCTATGTGACCATTTAGATTACTAACCCCCTTTTTGTGAATAATTACCCAAACTCATTTCCCTTTACTAGATTATGGAGTTTAACTCACAAGCATGCAAGGTATCGGCTTTTATTTTCAAGAATCAACTTATGTGTTCTACCCCTTTTTAGCTAAAACCTGAGAATTAAAAAGAAAATGGGGTGGGGACTTACCTCTTAGAGTAGAGATGATGGAGCAATTTGATGAAGAAGAAGACTTTCTCTCAAAAAACCCACTCTCCCTTCTCTCTATTTTTGTTCAGATAGATGTTAAAAATGAAGGTGAAGGGTGTTTTATTAAACTGGGGGTCGGGTGTAAAATTAGAAATTAAAAGAGCCCTAAAGCAGGAAATGCAGTCAAGAATGCGATCGCATTCCTGCTATGCGGTCCGCATTCCTGTCGCATAGTTGGACCTCAAGCGGGCCAAAAGGGGAACCACACTGCCCTGGTATGCGACCATTATGCGGTCCGCATACATGTTATGCGATCGCATAGTGCATCGCATAAATCCTTCCGCAAGAACCTAGGTGCAAGAATGCGACAACTATGCGGCCTACATTCTCAAAATGTGATCGCATCTTGGGCCGCATAGCTGTCCTTAAATTGGACAGCATGATGTCTAGGTATGCAACCACTATGCTGTCCGCATACCTGATCTGCGATCGCATAGTGGACCACAGATCTGTGCAATTCTGGAAATTTATTTTTAAGTCCCGGGTTACTTTTTACTCAAAAAGGTCCGTTTTTAGAATTTCTACAGTTCTAACAACTCAGGGACCTATTCGGGCATTATTTTAGACATGAAATTTTTCGGGTCTTTACATCCTCCCCCACTTAAAATCATTCGTCCTCGAATGAGGATCAGAGAATCTTTTTGACAACACAATATGCTAACCCCCAATTTTCACTAACTCCGATATTTTCTGAAAATTTTGCCATAGTTTCCTTTGTAATTAGGCCTATCTACCAGTCAGAGAGCCCCCGAAACACATTGTTAACCAATTTCACACATTTTAAATTACTCCAACAACTTGCATATCATTTAGCTATCACATGAATTGCACATACTTTAGCTTACTTGAAGGAGTTGCACATTACCCAAATAATCACAACATACACAAATATGGCACAACTTGAGATGTTACAAGAGTAGGGCATTTAGGGGGGAAATGGGGTGCTTTTGCACAAAATTTGACACAACATATAATTTCTTAGAGATGGAAGTTCTCACAATCACTACTAGAATTGTTCAAACAAATGGGGATATTTTTCTTTCATTTCACTTTCCGCTTCCCACGTGGCTTCCTCGACTTACTGACTTCTCCATAACACTTTAACATAAGCAATTTCTTTGTTTCTCAATCTACGAACTTGCCTATCAAGAATAGCAACCGGAACCTCTTCATATGACAATTCTTAATTAATTCAATGGTCTCAACTGGAACGATGGCAGCTGGATCTCCAATTACCTTCTTTAACATGGACACATGAAACACTAGATGCACTAATGACATTCCAGGGGGCAATTCAAGCCTATACGCTACTTGCCCTATCCTTTGAGCGAATTGATATGGCCCGACATACCTCGGGATCAATTTCCCTTTCTTCCCAAACCGAATCACTCCCTTCATGGGAGACACCTTCAAGAATACCCAATCATCTACTTGGAACTCCAAATTTCTACAACGAACGTTCGCATAGGATTTCTGACGACTATGAGTAGTTTTCATCCTCTCCTGAATGACTCTAACTTTTTCCATAGCTTGATGTACAAGATCCAGTCCTAGTAGTTCTGCCTCACCAACCTCGAACCATCCGATCGAAGACCTACACCTCCTACCGTACAATGCCTTAAATGGGACCATGTGAATACTGGCATGAAAGCTGTTGTTGTAAGCAAATTCTATAAGCGGCAAGTGATCATCCCAGCTACCCTTGAAATCTAATACACAAGCTCGTAGCATATCTTCAACCATTTGAATAGTCCGTTCCGCTTGACCGTCTGTCTGTGGGTGGAAAGCTGTGCTGAGATTTACCTGAGTACCCAAACCATACTGAAATTTCCTCAAAAAGTTAGTTGTGAATTGGGCCCCTCGATCCGAGATAATAGAAACTAGAGTGCCATGGAGTCCGACTTTTTCTTTGATATACAACTGAACATACTGTTATGCAGTATCAGTGGACTTGACTGGCAAGAAATGTGCCGACTTCGTGAGTCGATGCACTATTACCCAAATTGAGTCGAACTTGCGCTGAGTGCAGTGTAACCCTACCACAAAGTCCATATTGATCATTTCCCATTTCCACATCGATATTTCCATAAGCTGCATCAACCCACCGGGCCTCTGATGCTCGACCTTCACTTGCTGACAATTCGGACACCTAGCCACAAAGTCCGCCACACCTCTCTTCAAACCATTCCAACAATAAATCTCCTTGAGATCGCGATACATATTCGTAGAACCTGGGTGAATAGAATACCTGGAATTATGAGCCTCTGCCATTACCCTCTCCCGAAGATCATTCACATCTTGAACACATAACCTCCTATAAAGACCCGTAAAATTTCATGTCTAAAATAATTCCCGAATAGGTCCCTGTGTTTTTATAATTGTAGAAACTCTTAAAACGGACCTATTTTGAGTAAAAAGTACCCCAGAATTTGAAAAATAAAATTTTCCAGGTATTGCGCATTATGCGACGCACTATGCGATCGCATAACAGGTATGCAGACCGCATAGTTGTTGTATACATGGACAGACTACTGTCCAAATCGAGGACAACTATGCGGCCCAAAATGCGATCGCTATCTGGGAATGCAGACCACATAGCTGTCGCAATCTTGCCCCATGGTTTTTGGCAAGGGAGGTTATGCGACGCACTATATGATCGCATAACACGTATGCGGACCGCATAGTGGTCGCATAACTGAGCAGATTGTTTCTAGTTTTGGCCCATTTTGAGGGCCATTATGCGACAGGAATGCGGACTGCATAGCAGGAATGCGATCGCGTTCCTGATCGCATTCCGTGTCGGGGCTCCTACTTTCTAATTTTAAAACCCCACCCCCTGTTCAATAAAACACCCCTCCCCTTCATTTCTAACCATTTTCTGACTAAGAATAGAGAGAGAAAAAAAGAGTTCTTGAGAGAGAGGGTTTCAACATCATCTAATTGCTTTGTCCAAAATCGCTCAAGCCAGGAAATATTCTAGTTATTGTCTTGTTCTTCACTCCAAGAGGTAAGTCCCCACCCCATTTTCCTTAAATTTCCAGATTTTGGTTAATAGGTAGAACTCCCCTAAAGGAGTTCTTGAAAATAAAAGTGAAGAACCTTGCATGCATGTCCATTAATTGTCACAATCTAGTAAAAGGAAGTGGGTTAGAATAAATATTCACAAAGAAGGGGTTGGTAATCTAAGGGGTCACATAGCATTCGATAAAATGCCTAAGCAAGTACGAATTGTGTTCATGATTCTCAATTCTAAGATGAATGTGTTACATTATGAATTAGATTGACGTTGCTTGACGGTCCGGTGATTTGTGATAGAAATTAAAAGGGGAAATTCGACACAAGGTATGTATGGCTAACTTTAACCTTTGTAGAATCCTCTTGTTGGTGTCCGAGCATACGGTATGTGTACCTTGGTTAAGAAAATGTGAATTGACTGTTCAATTGTGTTGATGCGTAATACTTCACTCCCTGAATTTCTTGTTGACTACTATGCTAGATGAGATTGTGAAAAGTAGTTTGTCGTGCCTATCTTATTATGTGCATAACTCGTAAATTCTCGAAGGTATCGATATGAAAGTATGTGTTAATGAATGAAAGAATGTTAATGTGCCCAAGTGTGGGAATGTATATAATGGCTAAAAATCGTGCGTGGTAAGTAATGAAAAAAGGGTATTGTGAAATGATGTAATTGAGTTGAACGATTATGGTAACACCGTGTTCATGAATTACTACTTGGTGAGAATCGTTGTGCCTTGATCCCGTATGGTGGATTTTTTATATGAACTTGTGTTCCTTGTAATGAAGATCCTTGTAATTTAAATGTTGGTGATTGTTGTTATGAACGTGATTGTCTGATGGGATCGTGTTGCACATCGCAACACAGGGTAATAAGGGTGAGTGAGGTAATAAGGGTGGCCGAGGTAATAAGGATGTAATGTGATTATGTTGAAATGAGAATATGTGAAACTCTTGAATATGGTGGAATTGTGTTGTAAAATGTACTTTGAATCTAAATTTGGCTAACTCGCATAAAATAATGTATGTTATGAACACGGGGTTATACGTTGGGTAGGAAAGGCAATCCAGGTCCGCTTGACTGGGTTCATCCGGCTAGGCGCCGGTCTCGTGCCTCAATTTTGGGGCGTGAAAAACTTGGTATCAGAGCCTAGAGTTTTAAATGTGTCCTAGGAGTCTCGGAGCCGTGTCTAGTAGAGCCTTTCTTATCGGTGTGTTGTCGACCACATCTATAATTAGGGGGCTGCATGGACATTTAGGAAATACCCTTTCATTGTTACTCTGTATCATGCGGTGAAGTGAAAGGTGAGGATGTCTCTATCTAATCGTGTATTGTCCTAATTTTCAGTTAATGGCTCCCAAGAAGAGAGCTCGACTCGGCCTAGAGGCCAATGCCACCCCAAGTGTGGACATAAATCTTTCATCTGATGGTGTGGGTAAGAATGATTCCCTGACCTTGAATCTGCCTGACTCCTTCGTGCCAGGCCAGTCTATCCCTATTCATGCTCCAGCGGAGGGTATTGAAATCCCTCCCGCTAATGTTCATGACCCTTCCTCAGTCCCAGCTTCCGGTCCCAGTATTACTGATGGGGACCTTAGGGGAGCTATTCAGATGTTGACTCAGTTAGTGGCCACCCAGGCCCAAAGATCTAGTGCTGCCCCTGCGCCTTCTAGCAAGCAAGGGGATTTTTCAGGTTACAGAGTCAACCAGTTTCGGCGGTTAGCCCCTCCAGAGTTCACATGCACTGACCTAGAGGCCGATCCTCAAGATTTCATAGATGAAATGTACAAGAATCTTCGGGTTATGAAGGCTACTGCAACGGAGGGAGTTGAGTTACCTTCCTATCGTCTAAAGGAAACAGCATATTCATGGTTTGAGATGTGGGAGAGTTCCCGTGGAGAGGGGAGCCCCACGGCGAGGTGGGTTGAGTTCGTAGATGCTTTTATGGATCATTGCTTGCCTGCCGAGATTATGGCAGCCCGTGCTGCAGAGTTTGGGGTCCTTAAGTAGGGCCACATGAGTGTGTGTGGGAGTACCATATGGAGTTTGTGTGCTTGTCCAAGTATGCTACCCACTTGATGCCGACTATGGAGGCCAGAGTTCGTCGATTTGTTCTGGGCCTTGGTCCATTGGTTGTCAATGAGGCTGCTACAACTGCTTTTCATTCAGATATGAACTATGGTAAGATTGTGGGTTTTTCCAAGGCGATGGAGGCTTGGAAATTTAAAATAAGAATGGAGAGAGAAAGTGGTAGTAGGGCCCGGTCAGCGGGCAACCTTGGGAGCTCAGTTGCAGGTGGGAGGTCAACCCCGGGGAGAGAGTCTCCAGGGCCATCACAGTGATTTACTTAGTCCTTAACCAGTGCGCCGCCATCAAGGCACAATTATCATAAGGGAGGTCGTTTTGGACCCGGTTCAGATATGAGGAGGTCCCCTCAGTCGGGTCGTTCAGGTGGGAGGTTCCACCAGCACCGGACGGTCCCATGCCTTAAGTGTGGGAGATTTCATACTGAGCCTTGCTACTTAAATATTCCGGTATGCTATAGATGCGGAGTGAGGGGCCATGTTCAACGAGATTGTCATGGGCCCAGTCAAGGCACAGGTAGGGGCACTGCTCAGTTGTCTAGTTCTCCAGCCGCTACATCTTCAGCACGCCCTCCAGCTCCAGCCCTTGCTCGCTAGAGAACGCAGGGGCAACCTGTGATCTTTGGGCCTGGGAGGCCACTAACTGAGTCAACATCTGGATAGCTCCCCTAAGGTCCCCATCAGAAATACTAGGACCGGAAGCTGGGACTAACGAAGGATCAGGAACATCGGCGGGAGGGATTTTAGTACCCTCCGCTTGAGCAGGAATAGGGATAGACTGGCCTGGCACGGAGGAGTCGGGCAGATTCAAGGTCGGGGAATCATTCTCACCCGTACCATCAGACAAAAAATTTATAGCCACACTTGGGGTGGCATTGGCCTCTAGGCGGAGTGAAGCTCTCTTCTTGGGCGCCATTTACTGAAAATTAGGACAATGCGCGAGTTAGATGAAGATATTCTCACCTTTCACTTCATCGCATGATACAGAGTAACAATGAAAGGGTATTTTCCTCAATGTCCATGCAGCCCCCTACTTATAGATGTGGTCGACAACACACCGATAAGAAGGGTTCTACTAGACACGGCTCCGAGACACCCTAGGACACTTAAAAAACCTTAGGCTCTGATACCAAGTTTGTCACACCCTAAAACCGAGGGACGAGACCGGCGCTTAACCGGATGAACCCAGTCAAGAGGACCTGGATTGCCTTTCTTACCCAACGTATTACCCCGTGTTCATAACGTACATTATTCCATATGAATTAGCCAATTTAGATTCAAAGTACACTTTACAACATAATTCCATTTTCCTCTATTAGTTTTCAACAATAGATAATCCAAAATATACAAGTTACATACATCATTTTTTATTTGCGATCCACAAGTACGAGTGAGTAGCTCTACCGCCCAGAATATACATATAAATATACATATACAACCCACAAAGTGTCTACGGAGCCTCTAAGAGTTCTTAGGAGTTTTACCTAACTTGCTGGCAACAAGGCCCCGGCTATAACTTTACAACATAAGCAAAAGAAGATAGTATAATCCACACGTGGCCCCGAGAAGAAGAGGGGCTCACCAAAACTGCTGAAGAGATGAAGAGGAGGCACCACTAACGGCGAGCTCAGCTGCCTCCTATAGAACCACTGACATCCATATATAAGATGCAGCGTCCCCGGCAAAAGGGACGTTAGTACCGTTGAATAGTATTAGTAAGTACAAACAAACTTTACTCTAAGTACAATCAAACAATACACAAATAAGTGACAGTTAATGGAACAAACAAATATTGCACAGATGCAGAAACAACCACAATCATGAGTTCCACATGTTCTTATTTCAACACAACCACATTCTAGAGTTCCATAGATTCTTATTTCAACAAAACAACATATCATCCTTATTACCTCGTCCACCCTTATTACCTCGTCCACCCTTATTACCTCATCCACCCTTATTACCTCTCCACCCTTATTACCTCGTTTTGCGGCATGCAACCCGATCCCACCGGACAATCACATTTCATAACAACAATCACCAACAATTAAATCACAAGGATCTTTATTAAAAGGAACACAAGTTCATATCAACATTTCGCTATGTGGACTAAAGGCACGATGATTCTCACCAAGCAGTAATTCATGTACACAGTGTTGCTATAATCGTTCAACTCAATTACATCAATTCACAATACCCTTTTTCATCACTTACCACACACGGTTTTTAGCCATTAGATACATTCCCACACTTGGTCACATTAACATTATTTCATTCATTAACACATACTTTCATGTCGATACCCTCGAGCATTTAACGTGCTTTGCACATAATAAGATAGGCACACCAAACCACTTTTCACAATATCAACTACCGTTGTAGTCAACAAGAAATTCAGGGAATGAAGTATTACGCATCAACACAATTGGACAGTCAATTCTTATATTCTCAAAAAAGGTACACATACCGTATGCTCGGACACCAACAAGAGGATTCTACAAAGGTTAAAGTTATCCATACATACCTGGAGTCGAAATTCCCTTCTAATTCCTATTCCCAAATCACCGTACCTTCAAGCAACATCAATCTAATTCATAATGTAACCCATTCATATTAGAATTGGGAATCATGAACACAATTCGAACTCGCTTACGCATTTTATCAAATGCTATGTGACCCCTCAGATTACCAACCCCTTCTTTGTGAATATTTACTCTAACCCATTTCCCTTTACTAGATTGTGGCAATAAATGAACATGCATGCAAGGTTCTTCACTTTTATCTTCAAGAACCCGTTTAGGGGAGTTTTACTATCAACCAAAAATCTGAAAATTTAAGGGAAATGGGATGGGGACTTACCTGTTAGAATGAAGAAGAAGGAGATTACTCGAAATTTCCAGGCCTGAGTGATTTTGGAAAATCAAATTTATGTAGAAGGAGCTTTCTCTCTCAAGAACCCTCTCTCCCCTCTCTCTATTTTGTTCAGAAAATCGTTAAAAATGAAGGGGAGAGGTGTTTTATTGAACAAGGGTCGGGTTTTAAAAATTGGATATTAGGAGTCTTGACACAGAATACGGTCAGGAATGCGATCGCATTCTTGATATGTGGTCTGCATTCCTGTCGCATAATGGCCCTCCAATGGGCCAAAATTGGAAAACAATCTGCCTAGGTATACGACCACTATGCGGTCCGCATACCTGTTATGCGATCGCATAGTGCGTCGCATAACCTCCCTCGCAAAAACAATGGGGCAGAAATGTGACAGCTAAGCAATCCGCATACCCAAAATGCGATCGCATTCTTGGTCGCCTAGTTGTCTTCAATTTGGACAGAAGCGTGATCATGTATGCGACCATTATGCGGTCCGCATACACGTTATGTGATCGCATAGTGCGTCGCATAACAGCACAATCCTGGAAAAATTTATTTTTCAAGTTTCGGGGTACTTTTTACTCAAAATAGGTCAGTTTTAAGAATTTCTATAGCTATAACAACACAGGGACCTATTCGGGCATTATTTTAGAAATAGAATTTTACGAGTCTTTACAATATAGATACCTCGTTTAAAAGGGTGGACTTGTGCAAACTCATTTGGAGTTTTAGCCTATTATGAAATTTTCCAATTTGACTTAGACTTAGGCCTCTCCTTGGACCGCACATTAATCATTACATGACTTATACACTTATTTACCATATCCATTTTATTTACACCTTATTTACAGTACATAAAATATTACAATTAGCCTACCTAACACCCCGAAATCATAAATTACTTAGCAAAAAATTTTCGGGGCCTTACATTCTCCCCCGCTTAGGATCATTCGTCCTCGAATGAGAGGTAGAGTTCGCCCCAAAACAACTAGCATAACATATCTCTTTTCTAACCTACCTCAAGTGCCTAAATTTTGACCAACTCTCAAAATTTTCAGAAATTTCGACAGCATCTCCTTTGTAACTAGGCCTATCCACCTGCCAGACAACAACAAAACCATCCTAACAACTCATCCATACCTCGACAAAGCACCACAATGTATATCTCCATAACACTAATCTCAGAAATATAAGCACTACATTATCATAATGATACCTGAACATGGACTGCACATTTTTAAATCATAACACCTATAAGGTACTTTTCAAATCAAAACTAATTGTTATATAATCAAGCAAAATTATTTTCTTTTCACGGTGGCCTCCTCGACCTACAGGGTTTGGCATAACACATTTACGGAAACAATACCAACCACCAAACGTATTTAACAAGGATGACAGCTAGATACCTCGCATAAGCTAACTATCCATTAACTTCACCTTCAATAATTTCCACCGGGATAATACACAAGGGATATCCAACTACGTTCTTATTCATAGACATATGAAAACACAAAATGCATGAGGAACAACTACGAGAAAACATCATACTCTTAGTGCATCCTTGGGGGATTTGCGCTTATGTACCCTTCATTATCAATTCACATAACATCTTCAGGGGAAAATATTGAGAATAATGCTTCCTATTGACTCGTTCGAACCTTTCATACCAAATAAATCTAACACAATGAGGAATAACGGAGTTCAAGATAGGGCTAGAAATATTCAGGAATCCATTAAAATGCTAAGCTGAGCATTTCTTGGAGTTATATGCTAAGAGCCACGAGGATTTCTACTAGCGATGCTGACATGGTCTACTCATGGTGACGACATCAATTATCAGAAAAAATTAAGCATAGTGGTAACTAGTATTCATAGATGAGGTGGATACTATGTGCATGATATTGAGATATAAAAGAAGTGTTCAAGTATGATACACCAGTCGTGTCCCTGAGTGTAAGGCAATTAGTTAAGCACAAATGGTAAGACTCTTGCAACATAGGTGCGATCGAGACCACAAAAGAATTACATGGAATTTTATTTCACTCCTAACATTAAGCGACATAAGGACTCGATGCCACAAGCACATGAGGATGGAAAAGAAGTTATCCACTGTGATGACCCTAAGGGGTCATCTTATGTGAATCTAATTTTGACTGTGTTCCGACGCCCTGAAAGCCTCCGTTAATGTCACATCGATGCGTGTGCACAGCCCGGGCACGTAGCCGGGAAGCCTTTATGTGAAAACTTGATTAAGAGTTGACTTCATGTTATTAATTGAATAAAGTTGACTTTGGTCAACATTTTTGGTAAACGGACCCGGACCAGTGATCTGACGATCCCGGAAGGTCCGTAGGAAAATATGGGACTTGGGCGTACGCCCGGAATAGAATTTCGAGGACCCAAGTCCGAGAAATGAATTTTTAAAGAAAATTATTTTATGAAAATATTAAAGGCTTATGAAAATGAACCTTGATGTGAAACCTGTGCCGCCGGACCTGTATTATGATTTTGGAGCCTGAAACAGGTTCAATATGTGTTATTTAAGTTATCTATGAAATTTGGTAAGAAAAAAACTTGATTTGATTTGTTTCAGATCAAAATGAGAAAATTGAAGTTAATGAAGTTTTGAGGATTTTCAAAGAATTTGAAATTTGGCTTGAAATGTGATTTTGTGTTCCCGAGGTCCGAATTAAGTTCCGAGACCAGGGATAGTTCCATTATGTCATTCACGACTTTTCTGCAAAATTTGAAATCTTTTCCAGTAGTATAGATCGGTACGGTGCATTGAAGTGAATTCTAGAGTTTCAAGTTCTTAAGTTTTGATTCAATTTGGTTTTGGGGTTGAATTTTGAGTTTTGTTGTTGTTTTTCTTGTTCCGGAAGTTCAAGCGAGTCAATATCATAAATACAGACTTGTCGGTGCTTTTGGACGCGGTCCCGAGGGGCTCGGGTGAGTTTTGGACCTTGGGGAGCTAAGTTGGAAAAACCTGAATTTTCTGTATCTGGTTTCCTTCTTCGCGTTCGCAGGAGCGTGTCCGCGTTCGCAAAGAAGGAATTGGGCAGGGGATACGGATGCTCTATGCGTTCGCATTCCCCAGTCCGCGTTCGTGATGGGTTGGGCCCCCTGGCCTTCGCGTTCGCCCCCCTCCAGCTGCGTTCGTGAAAGTGTAGCCCAGCTAGCCCCGCGTTCGTGGGCCCTCTGTCACGTTCGCATAGGGTCCAGCCAATTGGGCCGGACCAGCTACCATTTGTCTTCGCGTTCGCCCCCGTCCAACCGCGTTCGCGAAGGTCTAGCCCAGCTAGCCTCCGCGTTCGCGGGCTCTCTCTCGCGTTCGCATAGAAGGGCCTCCTGAGGCCTGGGCCATTGGCCTTCGCGGACGCGATGCCCCTGTCGCGTTCGCGATGAAGGGACATCTGGGCAGGGTAGTTTATATACGGGATTTAAGTTATTCTTTCCATTTCCATCTTCTTCCTTGTGTTATTTGAGAGCTTCCAAGAGGGCCTTCAACCTAGTACTTGAGGTAAGTAAATTCCCTATTTAACACTAGTTTCAAACATTAATTCCTAGTTAAATTCCCTACTAAATTATCAAAAATCATGGAATTAGGTAGTAATTTTAGGATTCTTGAGGACTTTGTGATTTTCCATTTTAGGCCATGAATTCAAGTAGAAATCACACATTAATGATCCTTAGGCTATGGGTGAGTGATCCATTCGAGAATTTTCGGAATTTAAACATGCGGGACCGGGGTTGGTATTTGGAAATTCTTCAAGAATAGATATTTTAGTAAATAACTAAGATAATTTTCCCGCATTGTGCATGCATTGATATTATTGTATACCTTTTGGCTAGTTGCGAGTCCTCGGGTGTAGAGTTCGGAGTTTTGGGCGCCATTGTGGTCCGAGGGGAAGATTTGACACGAGGTGAGTCTCCTTTCTAACCTTGTAAGAGGGAATTGTCCCCATAGGTGATGTATATGCTATGTGTAAATTGTTTGGGGGCTACGTACGTGCCAAGTGACGAGAGTCCGTACGTAGCGGCTATTATTGTTATGTCCTGGTAGTTAGGCCCACATCATGCCTTGTATGCTTTCTCGTAATGCCTGATAGGTTTTCCTTATAATGTTTTATATGATTCATTGTGACGCCATATGTACTATGAAATTATGTTTTGCATGGTGTTATTCCTCTGAGGCTTTATGGAAAAGGTGTTGAATGGCAAGGAATTTGTTATGGAAAGTAAGTATTGTAAGATATTGGGATCCGGCCGTACGCCACGGTAGAGTTGAAAAGAAATTGTGAAATACATGGGATCGGACCGTACGCCACGACAGTGTCGAAAGTAATTGAATATATATGGGATCAGGCTGTACGCCACGGCACTGTTGAGAAGTAATTGTGATAAATATATGGGATCGGGCCGTTCGCCACGGCAGTGTTGAGAAATACTTGAGATACATATGGGATCGGGTCGTACGCCACAGCGAGTTTAGAAGGTGCCTTATGGGAGCGGGCCGTACGCCACGGCGGATCTAAGAATTTGTGATTATTGTTTCGTTCGGTGGTCTTACCCTTGAAAGTGCTTTATTGTTTAGTTCAGCAATTGTTTGGATTTCTGCTTTTGATATATATACTTGTTGCTTATTTCCCTGACATGCCTACTGTATTTCATTATATTCTATCATATGTTATTACTGTTGGACCTTAGTGAGTATCGAGTCGACCTCTCGTCACTACTTCTTCGAGTTTAGGCGGGATACTCACTGGGTACATATTTATTTAATATGTACTCATGTTGCACTTTCTTTTCCTTTCTGTACTTGACTGTACAGGTCCGGAGGCTGGCACATCTGATTATCAGGCCGGTGCTAGATATTGATAGCGTGGTCATACTTCACGGTGAGCTGCTTTCCCGGCGACTTCCTAGCAGCACCCTGGAGTTCTTTTGTTATATTCTCTGTCCATTTCATTCAGACTGAGACTCTGTATATATTGTGGTCATTGTATATTCAGTAATTGCCCATGGCACTCGTGACACTAGTTCCTGGCACACACGTGTGGTGTATGTATATTTTGTGTTTGGGTTGTACAGACATGCATATGCTTTATTTCCATGTCAAGCTATCATCGTGTTAAAATTTTTTGTAAATGTTGACTTGTTTAATTAGATGGGAAGGGTAACACTTAGTGTAATTTATGTTGGCTTGCCTAACCCCGTCGTTGGGCACCATCACGACCCGGATTGAGATTCTGGGTTGTGACAACATTGTATCAGAGCACTAGGTTCACGTAAGTCTCACGAGTCACGGACAAGCCCAGTAGAGTCTTGCGGATCGGTACGGAGACGTCTGTACTTATCTTCAGGAGGCTATGAGGTGTTAGGAAACTTCCCTCTATTCATATCCTGTCGTGTAATCAATGATGTACTCAAACTTATTCTTCTATTCTCTCACAGATGGTGAGGACGCGTGCATCTAATGTTCCTTGTCCGGGAGAGGCCGCTGCCCCGGCTGCCCAAGGTCGGGGTAGAGGTAGGGGTAGATCACCTGCTCGAGGCAGGGGACGAGGGCGTCCCAGAGCTACACCAGTGGCACCACCAGAGGACCCTATTATGGAGGAGAAGGATGAGGTGCCTCTAGTAGCACCTGCTCTAGTTGATTTCATGACGGAGCCAGGCTTCCAGGAGGTCATGGGCCGTATGCTGAGATTCATGGACACTATGTCTCTGGCTGGTTTATTTCCAGCCGACCCAGCTACTTTTCAGGCGGGAGAGGGAGTCCAGACTCCTACCGCTCAGACCATAGGTCAGGCAGCAGCAGCACGTCATACCCAGGGCACACCGCCCGTGAGAGGGGTTTAGCCCGTAGTAGCAGCCCCAGAGCCCAGGCCAGTTGCATAGGGTGACCAACAGAAGATGTTGGATAGATGGACCTGACTCCGCCCTCTAGTCTTCGGGGGTGAGCGGGGAGAGGATGCTCAGGATTTTATTGATAGGTTCAGGGACAGACTGCACAACATAAGGATTTTGGAGTACCATGGAGTGGATTTAACCACATTTTAGTTAGATGGTAGAGCTCGCAGGTGGTGGCAGTCATATATTTTCAACAGACTAGCATATTCTCCTCCTGTATGTGGTAGGGAGGCTTCGGTACTATTTGATCCAGGATCCACATATTCATATGTTTCCATATTATTTTATCATTTTCTGGATACCCCTCGTGAGTCCTTGTGTTCTCCTATATATGTGTCCACTCCTGTGGGTGATTCTGTGGTGGTAGACCGAGTCTACCGGTCTTGTGTGGTCACTTTCTGCGGTTTCGATACCAGAGCAGATCTTTTATTGTTGGATATAATTGATTTTGAGGTTATCCTAAGCATGGATGGCTATCTCCTTATCATGCTGTGTTATATTGCCATGCCAAGATAGTCACTTTAGCCATGCCTGATTCGCCTAGACTAGAATAGAGAGGTTCTTCCGTTAGTGCCTCCAGCCGGGTCATTTCCTTCATAAAGGCTCGGCATATGGTCTAGAAGGGTTGTTTAGCTTACCTTGCTTATGTGCGGGACACCACCACCGAGTCTCCTACCATTGATTCAGTGCTTGTTGTTCGGGAGTTTCCAGATGTGTTTCCTTCGGATCTTCCAGGCATGCCTCTAGATCGAGATATTGACTTCTGTATTGATTTGGCTCCAGATACTCAGCCTATTTCCATTCCCCCTTATAGTATGGCTCCTAAGGAGCTAAAGGAGTTGAAGGAGAAGCTTGAGGAGTAGTTGGCCAAGGGGTTCATCAGGCCGAGTATGTCGCCGTGGGGTGCCCCGGTCTTATTTGTGAAGAAGATGGATGGGTCTATGCGTATGTGCATTGACTATCGCAAGCTAAACAAAGTGACCATCAAGAATAAGTATCCTCTACCGCGCATCGATGATTTGTTTGATCAGTTACAGGGTGCTCGAGTATTTTCCAATGTTGACTTGAGATCAGGTTATCATCAACTGAGGATTTGGGCTTCAGATGTTTCGAAGACTGCATTTCGTACCAGATATGGCCATTATGAGTTCCTGGTGATGTCCTTTGGTTTAACTAATGCCCCAGCAGCATTCAAGGACTTGATGAATAGGGTATTCAGGTCGTATATTGATTCCTTCATCATCGTCTTCCTTGATGACATCTTGATTTATACGCGGAGCCTGGGTGAACATGAGCAGCACTTGAGAGTTGTGCTCCAGACCTTTCGGGAACAGAAGTTGTATGCTAAGTTCTCCAAGTGCGAGTTCTGGTTAGATTCCGTAGCATTTTTGGGGCATCTGGTATCCGAAGAAGGTATCAAGGTTGATCCTTAGAAGATTGAGGCAGATCAGAGTTGGCCGCGTCCTACTTCAGCTACAAAGATCAGGAGTTTCTTGGGCCTAGCAGGCTATTATCGCCGATTCGTGGATGGGTTCTCCTCTATTGCAGTCCCACTGACCAGATTGACTCAGAGGAATGCCCCGTTTCGGTGGTCCGACGAGTGTGAGGCGAGCTTTCAGAAGCTCAAGTCAGCTTTGACCTCAGCACCAGTTCTGTCATTGCCTTCCGGTTCTGGGATGTATACAGTGTATTGCGACGCTTCACGCGTCGGGTTGGGGTGTGTGCTGATGTAGGATAGCAGGGTTATTGCTTATGCTTCGCGTCAGCTGAAGGTTCATGAAAAGAATTACCATATGCACGATTTAGAGTTGGCGGCGATTGTTCATGCTTTGAAGATATGGCGGCATTATCTACATGGTGTATTTTGTGATGTCTATACTGACCACCACATCCTGCAGTACTTGCTTAAACAGAGGGACCTTAACTTGAGGCAGCGGAGATGGCTTGAGTTGTTAAAAGATTATGATCTCACTATTTTATATCACCCGGGCAAGGCGAATGTAGTAGTAGATGCTTTGAGCAGGAGGGTAGCGAGTATGGGTAGCTTGGCCTACATTGCAGATGAGGAGAGACCTTTAGCCTTGGACATTCAGTCCTTGGCCAATCGCCTTGTGAGATTGGACCTTTCAGAGCCTCTCGAGTTTTTGCTCATGTAGTTGCTCAGTCTTCATTTTTTGGGGAGATTAAGGCTCGACAGTTTGATGATCCATGCCTTTCAGAGCTTCGGGATGCAGTGGTCCAAGGCAGGGCCAAGGAGGTTACTTTAGGCAAGGATGGTATCTTGAGGCTCCAGGGCCGTTTATGTGTTCTTAATATTGATGGCTTGAGGAAGAGAATTTTAGAAGAGGCCCACAGTTATCGGTATTCTGTTCATCCCGGTGCAACGAAGATGTACCGTGATTTGAAGCAGCACTACTGGTGGTGGCGGATGAAGAAATATATAGTGCAGTATGTGGCTAGGTGTCTCAATTGTCAGCAGGTCAAGTACGAGCACCATAGGCCAAGAGGCCTGTTTCAGCAGATGCCCATTCCTGAGTGGAAATGGGAGCGCATCACCATGGACTTTGTGGTTGGGTTACCTCGGACTTTGCGGAAGGTTGACGCGGTTTTGGTCATTGTGGATAGACTTAACAAATCGGCGCATTTCATTCCTATGGCTACTACTTATACTACAGAGAGGCTGGCCCAGATTTACGTTCGCGAGATAGTCTGGTTGCATGGTGTGCCGGTGTCCATTATATCAGATAGAGGTCCTCAGTTCACCTCGCACTTCTAGAGAGCATTGCATAGTGAGATGGGCACTCAGATAGATCTTAGCTCAGCATTTCACCCTCGGACTGATGGTCAGTCGGAGCGTACAGTTCAGATTTTGGAGGATATGCTCAGGGCTTGTGTGATTGACTTTGGCGGTCAATGGGACGAGTTCTTGCCTTTGGCGGAGTTTGCATACAATAACAGTTATCAATCCAGCATCGAGATGGCTCCATTCGAGGCTTAATATGGTTGGCGGTGTCGTTCTCCTATCAGGTGGTTTGAGCCCGGCGAGGCCAAGTTATATAGCATAGATCTGGTGAGAGACGCTTTGGATAGGGTGAAGATTATCCAGGAGAGACTCCGCACAGCTTAGTCCAGACAGAAGAGTTACGTAGATCAGCGGGCGCGTGATGTAGCATTTATGGTGGGAGATAAGGTTATGTTGAAGATTTCGCCGATGGAGGGCGTTATGAGATTCGGGAAGAAGGGAAAGCTGAGCCCTTGGTTTATAGGCCCTTTTTAGGTGTTGAGGCGAGTCGGGAGGTTGCTTATGAGCTCGCTTTACCTCCCGCCTTATCGAGAGTTCATCCTGTATTTCATGTATCCATGCTCCGGAGATATTATGCGGATTTCTCTCACGTGATTGATTTCAGCACTATTCAGTTAGATGAAAAGTTTTGCTTCAAGGAGGAGCCAGTTGCTATTATAGATAGGCAGGACCGCCAGTTGAGGTCTAAGAGAATTTCTGTCGTAAAGGTCCAGTGGAGGGGCAAACAAGTCGATGAGGCGACATGGGAGTTCGAGGAGGACATGCGGAGCCGATATCCACAGCTATTCGGCACTTCAGGTACGATTCTATGTCCGTTCGAGGACAAATGTTTGTTTCAGAGGGGGAGATTGTGATGACCCTAAGGGGTCATCTTATGTGAATCTAATTTTGACTATGTTCCGAGGCCCCGTAAGCCTCCGTTAAACTCACCTCGATGTGTGTGCGCAACCCGAGCGCGTAGACGGGAAGCCTTTATGTGAAAACTTGATTAAGAGTTGACTTCATGTTAAATAACTGAATAAAGTTGACTTTGGTCAACATTTTTGGTAAACGAACCCGGACCAGTGATCTGACGGTCCCGGAAGGTCCGTAGGAAAATATGGGACTTGGGCGTACGCCTGGAATCGAATTCCGAGGACCCAAGTTCGAGAAATGAATTTTTAAAGAAAATTGTTTTATGAAAATATTAAAGGCTTATGAAAATGGATCTTGATGTGAAACCTGTGCCGCCGGGCCCGTATTATGATTTCAGAGCCCGAAACACGTTCAATATGTGTTATTTAAGCTATCTGTGAAATTTGGTAAGAAACGGACTTGATTTGATTGGTTTCGGATCAAAATGAGAAAATTGGAGTTAATGAAGTTTTAGGATTTTCAAAGAATTTGAATTTTGGCTTGAAATGTGATTTTTTGTTCCCGAGGTCCGAATGAAGTTCCGAGATTGGGGATAGTTCCGTTATGTCATTCATGACTTGTCTCTAAAATTTGAAATCATTTCGAGTAGTATAGACCGGTATGGTGCATTGAAGTGAATTCTAGAGTTTCAAGTTCTTAAGTTTTGATTCAATTTGGTTTTGGGGTTGAATTTTGAGTTTCGTTGTTGTTTTTCTCGTTCAAGAAGTTTGAGCGAGTCCGTATCATGAATACAGACTTGTCGGTCCTTTTGGACGGGGTCCTGAGGGGCTCGAGTGAGTTTTGGACCCCCGGGAGCTAAGTTGGAAAAACCAGAATTTTCTGTATCTGGTTTCCTTCTTCGCGTTCGCGGGAGGGTGGCCGCGTTCGCGAAGAAGTAATTGGGCAGGGGATACGGATTCTCTACACGTTCGCGTTCCTCAGTCCGCATTCGCGATGGTTTGGGCCCCCTGGCCTTCGCGTTCGCACCCCTCCAGCCGCGTTCGCGAAGTTCTAGCCCAGCTAGCCTCCGCGTTCACGGGCCCTCCGTCGCGTTCGCATAGGGACCAGCCAATTAGGCCGGCCCAGCTACCATTTGTCTTCACGTTCACGCCCGTCCAACTGCGTTCGCGGGCTCTCTCTCTCGCGTTCGCATAGAAGGGCCTCCTGAGGACTGGGCCATTGGCCTTCACGGACGCGATGCCCCTGTCGCGTTCGCGATGAAGGGACATCTGGGCAGGGTAGTTTATATACGGGATTTAAGTTATTCTTTCCATTTCCATCTTCTTCCTTGTGTTATTTGAGAGCTTCCAAGAGGGCCTTCAACCTAGTACTTGAGGTAAGTAAATTCCCTATTTAACACTAGTTTCAAACATTAATTCCTAGTTAAATTCCCTACTAAATTATCAAAAATCATGGAATTAGGTAGTAATTTTAGGATTCTTGAGGACTTTGTGATTTTCCATTTTAGGCCATGAATTCAAGTATAAATCACACATTAATGATCCTTATTCTATGGGTGAGTGATCCCTTCGAGAAGTTTCGGAATTTGAACATGCGGGACCGGGGTTGGAATTTGGGAATTCTTCAAGAATAGCGATTTTAGTAAATAACTAAGATAATTTTCCCGCATTGTGCATGCATTTATATTATTGTATACCTTTTGGCTAGTTGCGAGTCCTCGGGGGTAGAGTTCAGAGTTTCTGGCGCCATTGTGGTCCGAGGGGTAGATTCGACATGAGGTGAGTCTCCTTTCTAACCTTGTAAGAGGGAATTGTCCCCATAGGTGATGTATATGCTATGTGTAAATTGTTTGGGGGCTATGTATGCGCCAAGTGACGAGAGTCCGTACGTAGCGGCTATTATTGTTATGTTCGGGTAGTTAGGCCCACATCATGCCTTGTATGCTTTCTCGTAATGCCTGATAGGTTTTCCTTGTAATGCTTTATATGATTCATTGTGACGCCATATGTACTATGAAACTATGTTTTGCATAGTGTTATTCCTCTGAGGCTTTATGGAAAAAGTGTTGAATGGCAAGGAATTTGTTATGGAAAGTAAGTATTGTAAGATATTGGGATCGGGCCGTACGCCACGACAGGTTTGAGAGTGATTATGTCTATATGGGATCGAGTCGTACGCCACGGCAGAGTTGAGCCACGGCAGAGTTGAAAAGAAATTGTGAAATACATGGGATTGAGATGTATGCCACGGCAGTGTCGAAAGTAATTGAATATATATGGGATCGGGCCGTACGCCACGGCAGTGTTGAGAAGTAATTGTGATAAATATATGGGATCGGGTCGTACGCCACGGCAGTGTTGAGAAATACTTGAGATACATATGGGATCAGGCCGTACTCCACGGCGAGTTTAGAAGATACCTTATGGGAGCGGGCCGTACGCCATTACGGATCTAAGAAGTTGTGATTATTGTTTCGTTCAGTGGTCTTACCCTTGAAAGTGCTTTATTGTTTAGTTAATCAATTGTTTGGGTTTCTGCTTTTGATATATATATACTTGTTGCTTATTTCCTTGACATGCCTACTGTATTTCATTATATTCTATCATATGTTATTACTGCTGGACCTTAGTGAGTATCGAGTCGACCTCTCGTCACTACTTCTTCGAGTTTAGGCGGGATACTCACTGGGTACATATTTATTTAATATGTACTCATGCTGCACTTTCTTTTCTTTTGTGTACTTGACTGTACAGGTCCGGAGGCTGGTAAGTCTGATTATCAGGANATATTCTCTGTCCATTTCATTCAGACTTAGACTCTGTATATATTGTGGTCATTGTATATTCAGTAGTTGCCCATGACACTCGTGACACTAGTTCCTGGCACACACGCGTAGTGTATGTATATTTTGGGTTTGGGTTGTACAGGCATGCATATGCTTTATTTCCATGTCAAGTTGTCATCATGTTTAACTGTTAAAAAAATTTGTAAATGTTGACTTGTTTAATTAGATGGGAAGGGTAACACTTAGTGTAATTTGTGTTGGCTTGCCTAACCCCGTCGTTGGGCGCCATCACGACCCGGATTGAGATTCTGGGTCGTGACATCCACTAATGAAATTATCATAATTCGAACAATTTAACCCTTCTCGACAACTGATCTTGTAGAGGATAAGTAGAGGTATGACAACTTATCTTCCGAATCAATAGGCTTTTGGTATGTGCAACAAGCTGGAAGCATCTAATCGAAACCCTATTACGGGTGAAACCACATAGCTAGGACATCCTACCATAGGGGTGAAATTACGCATTGGTTAGAAGGGTTCTGATGGTTGATGTAACGCTCCGGGAAGAAAGACAATTAAAACTCCTACCCTTCCTATGGCGGTGGAATGCCAGAGGTAGCAAAATTCCCCATACATGACAATGACGTTGTCAATAATCGTAGAAGCCAAGTGAGCAGAAGGACATGTAACCCATCCAATCCAACCCATTTAAGGCTTTTAAAAAGGGGACACACTTGATCTAAAATTGAGGTTGAACCATGGCAATATCAGCTTGAAGTATAAGAAAATTATTACTTTTGAAACCCACGATACAAGTACATGTATCCCTAGAAAATCAACAACAATGGCGAAAGTACTTAAAACCATCACGAGTTAGTATAGAATAAGGCCTCAAAGTGTCCATATGAATAAGTTCGAAAGGGTGAGAAGTCTTAATGCAATTATCGGAGAAAAGTAACCTAAGTCATCTAGTCACGGGGACAAGCAGAGCAGGTAGATGATCGTTTAGGAGAAAACCTTACAAGGAGTACGAGCAATATCATCTTATTCTAACAAAAGGAACATGTCCCGATCCATGATGCCATGAGACTTCCTCTTTGGTGCCATAAAGCATAAAATTAGATTCACCAGGAGAATCACCAGATGAAATAGATATAAAGAGAGCACAACTAAGAGCACCATTTGGAATCAAAAAGCTTAAACAGAGTTGAAGACATTAGAAGTCTGTAGTAAAGGGAAATTTACCCACCCGCAGGGGGGCTTGTAGGGTACATAAAAGTGAGGTTAACTAAATCAAATCACATAGTTGGATAACTAACCGAGAAATTGAGATAATATCGTATTGAAAAATATGGAGAAACGACACATGACGCAAGGTAAATGAAGAGAAGGTAAGAGATCCTATAGAAATGACCTTTACGTTGTAACCACTAGGAAGGGTGATAATATACGGGATAACGAGAAGCTAAATTTTTTAAAGGAGATCTCTGTCTGTAGTCACATGATATATAGCTCCAGAATTCAATAAAAATCCAACTGTGTTTAGCAACTCTACTTCACAATGAAGCATTACAACACCCTTCTACAAAACCAGCTATTACCAGCAAAATTGGGAGATGCAATAAGACTTGGACGACAGAAAGGCCTGACATTTTAATGTGTTACTAGGTGTATTGCTCCTTGATGAACCCAAAACTAAAAGCGAGAGTTAGACTGAGAAGAGGATTGTTGTATTAGTACATGCATAGATAATCCATTATTGGAGAGAGATTATTCAATCTCAGCAATTGCAGCATGCTTTCAACTCGTGATGAACTTAAAGTGAGGTAGGGACCTATATAATTTGTGGCATTCATTAATCCTATTGAAAAAATTTCCTTGAAGTATTTTCAAAATAGAGCTACTCTTTCTGGGTCAAAGTCCAACTTTTAAGGATCGTGCTTCTGAGGGGGATAGGATTGATAAGGGATAGTATAGTTGATAGTGAATGAAGAAGATTCATCATTAAAGTGAGAGGATGGATTGACCTGCCCCTGCCACCTATAATCCTATATCCTTGTTTAGTTATGTCAAAATACTGAAAGTCCTAGTAATATCATAAGATCGAAAACTAGTTAACAAGAAAATAAAGATATTGCTACATCTATCCCATTGTCCAGATTCGGCGGAATTGGTAAAGGATTTGGGTGGATTACCATTGATAAAGGAATTTCTATTTCTAGATACCAAGGACACAAGTATGCTCTTCCTTCAGCCCTCGAAATTGGAACTGAAAAATAAGTCAACAACTAGGGGAAGGCCGGGTATGTCAGAGGAGCTAACAAAAAGGGAACTTGAGGTTTTAGGAGTAAACTCAATAGCTTCACGGCTAGTGGAGCCACTACAAACATCGAAATCAGTTAGATTCGTAAAGACACTCAAACAAGTATAATGAAAATCAAAAGAGGAGCAAAAATGCTCGTCTTCCTTACAACCATAAGAAGAACAACCTTCAAGAATAAGATGAACCACGAGAATAAGTAGCATGGAGGCTCGACAGATCCTAACTTCGATGGACATTTAATAATGTCAAAAGTAAATGAGCAGACTAAATCCAGAAAATAACCTGTCAGAGAAGAGGGAGATTCTCGCCAAACAAATAAAAATCTTGTCGATTTTGACCACTAGGCCAAAATGAAAGTCTCAACAAAGAGAGAGCGAGGGCACTACCATACTAGAGATGGTGATGAAACAAAGCAAGGTCTTCACTATGATACTATGCCAATACTCAGACTGAAGCAGAAACTCGAAGAAAATGGCCTAGGGCTTTGAATAGGGAAGAAAAAGAGATTGAGAGAAAGTATCTCTCTATTTTGTGCGAAAATGTGATAATTGTCCATCCATTCATTCTGTAAGTAATTCTTTGGGTATAGTCCCTTGTTGAGAGTTTAGAAAAGGAGTGTCGGAAGTAGTAATTCTATAGTTACAACTCAATTCAAGGACATGATTATAGAGCTCAATGTCATAAGAGATGGCATATAAGAATATTTGCGATGGGGTGGATTCACGAAATAATGGATCTCATTCAAAAGTGTAAATAAATCCAATGTTTTGTGATTCAATGCCTTGTCAAGACCATAATTATGAGAACTCTCCCCACTACGGACGTACATACATAGTGAGTAGAATCTGGGTGTTGCTCATGAGGATGCACCAAGGAGAGACTGACTTAACGACTTTAGATTGATAAGGAGATGACTTAATAGATGCCCCTCGACTCCACATTCCCAATGTACGTTGGTACCATACCGATATATTATAGGATGTGGTGGTGTAGTGACATTAATAGGGACAAGGGTACTCCCGTCTTAGCGATAGGTTCTACAAATCCCTCCAGGGCTCAATACATTGTCCTAACAATCCTTTGGGCAATATCCTTCAGACTCAATGGTGGGATCAATCCCTCCTTGCCCGCTTCAAATTCGCGGATTTCGGTATAAAGATTACTCATCTTGAGAATAAGACTTAGAGAGGAAACTAGCTCCCTATCTTGGGCTCTTTCGCACGATTGGAGTATCAAAGAAGGGTGAAATTCCTAAATGTCCAAGTAGCCCCCTAATTATAGATGTGGTCGAAAACACACATAAGAAGGGCTCTAGTAGTCATGGCTCCGAGACATCCTAGGACACGTCAAAACCTTAGGCTCTGATACCAAGTTTGTCACGCCTCAATTTCAGGGAGCGCGATCGGCGCTCAACCGAGTAAACCCAATTGAGCAATCATAGTAGGTTTCATTCTACCCAAACTGCTTTATGAATAAATAAGAGATGAATTCGATCAATCATACTTTATAAATATTTCATTAACTTCCATCTTTGCTTTCATTAGCAGTTCCAACCATAATACCCAGAATATTACAATTTTCATAGATATGATGAAAAACATATTTTCCAAACACCAATGTTTCAAGTTCAATTCCAATACCTGACACCTCCCACAACCTGTCAACGGAGCCTCTAAATACAAATGGTTGAAAGTATGGAAATGCCGGCAACCAACAAGGCTCCGGCTAATATCTCTAAATACAGTAATTAACGATAATACAATAGTGGACCAACATGCACAATTCTTGACCTCGGGAAGAATGGGGCTCACCAAGACTGCTATGCCAAGAGAGAGGAAACCCCACAAGCTACGATCAGCCTGCCTGCTAAGGAACCACCTACATCTATAAGAAGATGTAGCGCCTCCGACAAAAGGGACGTTAGTAACATCGAATTGTACTAGTATGTATGAAGAAACTCTACTACAGATAAAATAAACAATAAACATGTAGTAATGCAATTAGAGGCATCAAATAACATTTCACAAAAATAGGAGGAACACAAACAAGAGTCACCATGGTTTCATAATTCGTTATTCCATATTTTGAATAGTATTCCTTTAAATCCAAGTGCCACAATTTTATAAATACCACCGTGTCGTTTTCACACGGAGTCTGATCTCGGACCGACTGACTAAGCCATCCCAAGTGATACATCATCAGCATCATAATTCATATTACAACCGTGTCGTTTTCACATGGAGTCTGGTCTCGGCCCGACCGGCTAAGGCATCTCACTTGATACAGTGAGACATTACCAATATCATATTTTTGATGCAATACCACCATGTGTACAACATGGAGTCCGATCTCGGCTCGATCGGCTAAGCCATCTCACTTTGGGACATAACCATATCAATTTTAATTATTCGCGTCAAATTCCTTTTTCCATCATTTCACATACAATTCTTGGCACTTGGACCTATCTAACCATTTGTGTTACCTTCCTCTATTTAACCAATTCATATAATCAGCCTCCATATTAACTAGAATCAACATATAAGGATTCATACACATAATACAGAATAGAGCACGATAATCATAATTTACATTTTCAAGTAGCAAAGTGACATGGTAGCAACTTAGAACAATATGAAAACAGGAGTTTCCCAACTTAACACATGGAAACCATCAATTCTTCAGAGAATCAAGCAAGGGACTCATACCCGGTATTTGAACACCAATAAGTTCATCCTATGTAAATTAGAGTTAACCATACATACCTCGACTGGGCCTTATCCCTAACTCTTATGACAAATTTCTGGAATCATTTAGCTCTTTTCAATCTATGTGAAAAAATAGCATAATTAAATCATAATTAGGAAATTGATCATCATCCCAGCCCATTTGGGTATTATACCTAGAATCAAGAGTTTGTTAAGGTCCCATTCTCCATTTCCTCATATTTTTGTTTTTACTTTCCTTTACCTAGTTTAGAATCCTATGCATGCAAGGTTTCAATCCCCATTCCCATGAACTAACCTATTCCTGGCCTATTTTAGCTATAACTTGAAATTTAAAGTTGTTGTGGTAGAACTAACCTCTTAAAAGTGAAGAAATTGATACTATATATTATTATCCCAAGCCCTGAGTGGTGATTGAAGATCAATTTGATATTATAACCCTCTCTTTTCTCCCTCTAGATTATCAGAAAAATGGCTTAAAATGGTGGGGAATGGGTGTTATATTGGCCTGGGGTCGGGTTTAAAAATTAGAAAATAGGATGCCTCGACACAATTATGCGGTCGCATATGCGACCGCAGAATGGACATGTGGTCCGCAGACCAACCGCAAAAGTGGCTTCAGCTAGGTGGACCAACTAACTGAGTATGCGACCATTATGCGGCTCGCATAACAGTTATGCGGTCTCATAATGCACCGCATAACAGTTATGTGATCGCATAATACGCCGCATAACTCCCTCGACAAAAATCCTTTGGCAGATCTGCAACCAATATGCGGCCAGCATATCGATTATGCGATTGCATAATTTGCCGCATATTTAGCCTCAAACTAGGCCAGCCCTCTGGTCCATTATGCGACCATTATGCGATACGCATATCAATTATGCGACCGCAAAATGAACCGCAGACTTCCATCCCATTGAGAAATTTTTCCTCTAAGTCCGTAGGGTACTATTCCATCCTAAAAGACGCGAGGAATTTCTACAGCTACAGCCACATAGGAATCTAGTTGGGCGTCATTTTGGTTAATGATTTTACGGGTCCTTACAAAAACCATATATATATATATATATATATATATATATATATATTTATCGTTCAAAAGGGTGGACTTGTGCAAACTCATTTGGAGTTTTAGCCTATTATGAAATTTTCCAATTTGACTTAGACTTAGGCCTCTCCTTGGACCCCACATTCATCATTACATTACTTATACACTTATTTACCATATCCAAGTTATTTACACCTTATTTATAGAACATAAAATATTACAATTAGCCTACCTGACACCCCAAAATCCTAAATTACTTAGCAAAATTTTTTTGGGGCCTTACAAAGAGTTCACAATTTCATTCACCAAAGTAAGGGAACCGTGGCTGTACAGTTTAGCTCTCTCAGTGGAGCCTATCAAGGGTTTCAACCATACGTTAGTTTGGCCCGACTTTTTAAAGAGGCTGCCCGTTGCTGGAACCTCTATCATCACTTGCCTCATCTCCCCCCTGTTGGAAGACCATACTTCTGCAACAGAAGGCACGAAAGCAGGGATAGATGAAGAAGTCACGGGCAGAGAAGTCTGGGAGGCAGAAAAAGCCACGGGAGGAGAAGCAACGACAGGAGGGGGAACAACCATGGGAGCAAAAATTACAACATGAGTAATTGAGGAAAGTTCTTTAAGAGCAGGAGGAGAGAAAACAACGAGGGGAGATTCACTGTCACGACTCGAAATCCCACCTTCGAGCCATGACTGCGTCTAACGTTGAACCCGCTAGACAAGCCAACGTTTGAACTGAACAAAGGCACCGATGATCAACAATATGAAGGTTAACTAAATTCAAACTAATATAGAAACATCGTAATAAAACCCATATACATATCCCAGAACTGGTGTCACACACTCACGAACTATCTATGAGATTACTGAATAAAATGGTCTGAAAATAAGTACATATGACTGTCTCTGAAACTATAAAATAAGACAGAACTGAAAGAGAAGGGTAGAAGGTGACGCCAAGCCCCACGAACGTCTGCGGGTCTACCTCGAAGTCTCCTGAATAGCTGGTGGAATGCTTTCTCCGCCAGTGCCCACCGGGTCCGGCTGCAAAGTCTGCACAACATAAAGAAGTACAGGTGTAGAATCAGTATAACCGACCCCATGTACTGAGTAAGTGCTGAGCCTAACCTTGGCGAAGTAGTGACGAGGCTAGGACCGACAACAATATACATACCTGTGAAATTTCATATAATAACAAGAAAATATCGACAAAAATGAACAGTATAAACAGATACGGGGAGAAACATGTTGGGAATAAGAGGGCAACAAATACTAGCATAGTGGAACAGGGTAACAACTGAAATGTAACAGTAAAAGCAGGAATTTAACGCCTCAAAACAGATAGTGAACAACACAAGGCACGGCATGTCCCCTCGTGCATCACCTCACAAATCACCCGTGTCCCCTGGTGCATCAAACAGTAACACATCGGCATGACATGTCCCCTCGTGAAATAAATAATAAACAATCAACACGGCATGTCCCCTCGTGTGATAAATAATAAACAATCAGCACGACATGTTCCCTCGTGCGATAAATAATAAACAATCAACACGACATGTCCCCTTCTGTGATAAATAATAAACAATCAGCACGACATGTCCCCTCGTGCGATAAATAATAAACAATTAACATGGCATGTCCCCTCGTGCGATAAATAATAAACAATCAGCACGGCATGTCTCCTCGTGCGATAAATAATAAACAAACAACAATATAATGCGAAAACTAACAATAAAAAATCTCAAGTTTACAGAAATACTCAACCAAATTCTATTGTCCCGACAAGGGATTCAGCTATAACCAAACTCGCTAAGAAATACAATTTCAATAGTAAAAGCCTCAACTGAACAATTATTCAATAATTTCCCACATCATGAAACAACATCAATGTATCACTCCTAAATCACCAATTATTCATAGTACAGAGAATATCAACAACATGGTACAATTCATCACAATTGACTCACGAGCATGTCCTCTCGCCTATACATTGGACATGAATTACACATAGAAAACAAGACTATATACCTATTCCCTCAAGCGAAGGTTAGGCAAAACACTTACCTCGGCTCCAAAGTGCAAGTCAAGCCTCAATCACAGCCTTTCCTCTCGAATCCAATTCTGAGTCGATAATATCCAAATGGTTATGGAGGAGAAAATGGCTTGGAGGTATTCAATGGGGCTTGGAGAAGAAGAAGGAAGTGAAAATTATGAAAACCCCTGGCCGCGTTCGCGAAGGGTTAGCTTCTGGGCCATACGCGTTCGTAGGGCCAGGGCCGCGTTCGCAAAGGTCTGACTTCCTAGGCCTCCGCGTTCACGAGCCTACGCCCGTGTTCGCGAAAAACAAAACTCCCCTGCCCCCCGACCTCACCCTAAGCCTACGCGTTCGCACCCCTGGGGACCGCGTAGAAACACTGTCCAGTGCTCTGCGTTCGCGTCTCCCTCTACGCGTTCGCGTAGAGTAAACCCCAGGCCACCATTATTTACCCTTCGCTTTCGCGAGACCTTGGTCGCGTTCGCGAAGGGTATTACACCAGACACAAGCAAATCATTAAAAAGACCAGATTTTTCCACTTTGCATACCCCGTCAACTACCCGAAACTCACCCGAACCCTCGGGTCTCAAAACCAAAAACACACACGACTCCCAAATCATCCTACGAACTTATTCAAGAATTTAAATCACCAAAATATCATCAAAATCAATGAATTAAACCTCAAAATTCATAGAATTTTCTTAAAACTTCATAGGGTTCAATTATTCTGATTTTTATCCGAAACACATCATTCCAAGTCCGTTTACACAGAATTTCACAGATAACTCACATAACATATATTAAACTTGTTCCGGTCTCCGGTACCATATTATGGGCCCGGCAACACAGGTTTCACATCGAGGTTCATTTTCATAAGCCTTTATTATTTTCAGAAAACAATTTTCTTTATAAATTCATTTCTCGGACTTCGGACCTCGTAATTCGATTCCGGGCATACGCCCAAGTCCCATATTTCCCTACGGACCCTCTGGGACCGTTAAATCACGGGTCCGGGTCCATTTACCAAAACTTTTGACCAAAGTCAATTTTATTCAATTAATTATCATAATTTCAATTCTTTATCAAGTTTCCACAAGAAGGCTTCCCGACCACACGCCCGGGCTGCGCACGCACATCGAGGTGATATTAACGGAGGCCTACGGGGCCTCGAAACACAATCATAATAAAATTTAGATAGGATGACCTTGTGGGTCATCACAATCTCCACCTCTAAAACAAACGTTCATCCTCGAACGGACATAGAAAGGTACCTGAGTCGGGGAAAAGATGGGGATATCGGCTCCGCATATCGGACTCGGACTCCCAGGTCGCTGCCTCAACATGCTGACCTCTCCACTGAACATGAACCGAAGGATAACTCTTCGATCTCAACTGACGAACTTGCCGAGCCAATATGGCTACCGGCTCCTCCTCGTAAGACAAATACTTGTCCAACTGGACACCGCTGAAATCAAGTACATGAGATGGATCCACAATATACCTCCGAAGCATAGACACATGAAACACCGGGTGTACGGCTGATAAGCTCGGCGACAAGGCAAGTATGTAGGCCACCTCTCATACCTTATCCAATATCTCAAATGGACCAATGTACCTAGGGCACAACTTGCCCTTCTTCCTGAACCTCATCACACCCTTCATAGGCGACACTCGAAGAAATACCCGGTCTCCTATCATGAATGCCAAATCTTGAACTCTGCGATCCGCATAACTCTTCTGCCTGGACTGATCTATATGAAGTCTACCCTTAATAATCTTCACCTTGTCCAAGGCATCCTAGACTAACTCAGAACCCAACAATCTGGCCTCTCCTGGCTCAAACAATTCGACTGGAGACCGACATTGTATACCATACAACGCCTCGTACAAGGCCATCTGAATGCTCGACTGATAGCTGTTATTGTAGGGAAACTCAGCTAAAGGCAAGAAATGGTCCCATGATCCACCAAAGTCAATAATACAAGCCCGCAACATATCCTCTAAAATATGAATAGTCCGCTCGGATTGACCGTCTGTCTGAGGATGGAATTTTGTGCTCAAATCAATCTTTGTGCCCAAATCTCGCTCAAATACTCTCCAGAAATAGGAGGTAAACTGAGTACCTTTGTCTGATATAATGGACAAGGGCACACCATGCAATCGAACAATCTCCCTCATATATATCCTTGCCAACTTCTTCGTTGAATATGAAACTGATACCGGAATGAAGTGCGCTGACTTGGTCAACCTATCCACCACAACCCAAACCGCATCAAATATCCTCTGAGTCCGTGGGAGTCCAACTACAAAATCCATGGTGACACGCTCCCACTTCCACTCAGGAAGCTGAATCTGCTGCATCAAACCACCGGGTCTCTGGTGCTTGTACTTAACCTGCTGACAGTTCAAGCACCGAGCTACATAAGCTACAATATCCTTCTTCATCCTCCGCCACCAATAATGCTGCCGCAAGTCCTGGTACATCTTTGCGGCGCCTGGATTAATGGAATCCTGGGAACTATGGACCTCCTCTAGTATCAACTCACGAATACCATCAACATCAGATGCACAAATACGGCCCTGCATCCGCAAAACTCCCTCATCATCAACCGTAACATGCTTGGCACCTCCGTGCCGGACTGTATCTCTAAGAACACCTAAATGACGATCATCATACTGTCTGGCCCGAATACGGTCATACAATGAAGAACGGGCCACGGTATGGGCCAACACACTACCAGTCTCAGAAAACTTACCTCACAAATTGGTTGGATAAAGCCTGAACATCCCACGCAAGAGGTCTCTCTCCGACTGATAAATAAGCTAGACTGCCCATACTAACTGACTTCCGGCTCAAAGCATCGGCCACCACATTAGCCTTCCCCGGATGATAAAGAATGGTAATATCATAATACTTCAGTAAATCTAACCACCGTCTATGCCTCATGTTCAACTCCTTTTGCCTGAACAGATACTGTAAACTCTTATGATCCGTAAACACCTAACAAGGCACACCATACAAGTAATGCATCCAAATCTTCAGTGCATGAACAATATCTGCAAGCTCCAGATCATGAACTGGATAGTTCTTCTCATGAATCTTCAACTAACAAGAAACATAGGCAATAACTTTACCACCCTGCATCAACACTGCACCAAGCCCAACCCGTGACACATCACAATACATAGTATACGGTCCTTAAGCTGTGGGAAAAACTAACACTGGTGCCGTGGTCAAGGCCGCCTTGAGCTTCTGAAAGCTCGCCTCACACTCATCCGACCACCTGAACTGGGCACACTTCAAGGTCAACCTGGTCATCGCGGATGTGATAGATGAAAAGCCCTCCACAAATCGGTGATAATAACCTGCTAAGCCCAAGAAACTCCAAATCTCTGTAACTGAAGTGGGTCTAGGCCAATCTTTGACTGCTGAAATCTTCTTAGGATCCACATGAATACCCTCTAATGAAACCACATGGCCTAGAAATGCAACTGAACTCAACCAAAACTCACACTTGGAGAATTTGGCATAGAACTGACTATCCCTCAGAGTTTGGAGGACGACTCTAAGGTGCTGCTCATGCTCCTCTCGGCTGCGAGAGTATATCAATATATCATTAATGAAAATGATAACGAACGAGTTCAAATAAGGCTTGAACACCCGATTCATCAACTACATAAAAGCAGCGGGGGCATTCGTCAACCCAAACGACATAACCAAAAACTCATAATGCCCATAACGAGTGCAAAAAGCCGTCTTAGGAACATCTGAAGCCCTAATCCTCAGCTGATGGTAACCCGATCTCAAGTCTATATTGGAAAACACTATAGCACCCTGAAGCTGGTCAAATAGATCATCAATCCTCGGCAGAGGATATTTATTCTTGATAGTAACCTTATTCAGCTGCCGGTAATCAATACACATCCACATCGAGCCATCTTTCTTCTTGACAAACAACATTGGAGCACCCCAAGGAGAAACACTAGGCCTAATGAAGCCTTTATCCAACAAATTCTGCAACTATTCCTTCAATTGCTTCAACTCTGGCAGGGCCATACGATACGGCGGAATATAAATGGGTTGAGTGCCCTGAGCCACCTCGATACAAAAGTCAATATCCCAGTCGAGTGGCATACCCGGCAGGTCAGCAGGGAAAACCTCTGGGAATTCACGAACCATATGTACATACTCCAAAGAAGGAACCTCAGCACTAGAATCACGAACATAGGCCAAATAGGCCAAACAACCCTTCTCGACCATACGCCGAGCCTTCATATAAGAAATAACTCTGCCAGAAGAATGACTAGGAGTTCCTCTCCACTCCAAACGAGGCACAGCTGGAAAGGCCAAGGTCACTGTCTTGGCATGACAGTCCAGAATAGCTTGATAGGGAGATAGCAAATCCATACCCAATATAACATCAAAGTCCACCATATCCATAAGCAAAAGATCAACCAGAGTCTCCATACCACCTATAACTACTAAGCAAGCATGATAGACTCGATCTACCACAGGAACACTCAGGGAATCATGGGACGTGCTCAAATAAGGGGCAAAATATGAAGACACATACGAGAATGTACAACCTGGATCAAATAACACCGACGCCTCTCGGCTGCAAACTGAAATTGTACCTGTAATAACTGCATTAGAAGCCTCAGCGTCAGGCCTGGCAGGAAAAGCATAACACCAGTGTTGAGCCCTTCCAGCCTGAACAACACTGGGTCGACCTACTACGGCCTGACCTCTACCTCTCGTGGCATGCCCTCCACATCTATGAGTCTGACCTTCACCTTTAGCACCACGACCACCACCCCTAGCTGGCTGAGGCGGTAGTGGTGCACCTGATGCGGGAACCATGGCACGAGAACCTTGATACTGGGACCCACCAAAACCTCGGGGGCAAAACCTGGAGATGTGCCCCGAACCACCACAAGTGTAGCAAGTCTTCGGCTGCTGAGAATACTGACCCTAGAGCTGTCTCTGACGACCAGAATGACCACCCTGAAGACTCTGAATCGGCGGTGCACTGATGAGAGCTGATGGTGCACTGCGTGATGCCTGCAGTGCTGACTGATAAGGCCTAGGGGGATGACCCCTGCCAAAGGAATCTCTGCCTCCGGATGAGGCACCACTAAAATGGCCAAAATTACGAGGTCTCTTGTCAGACCCCTAACTACCACCCTGGGATAATACCATCTCAATGCGTCTGGCCACATCGGCTGCATCTTGAATATCAGTACCCATCTCCCTGGCCATTTGAAGTCTGATAGGCTGAGCCAGACCCTCAATAAATCCCCGAAACCTCTCCCGATCAGTGGGAAGTATCATAAGTGCATGCATGGCTAGAGTGATGAACCTGGTCTTGTACTGAGTGACAGACATAAATCCCTGTTGGAGGCGCTCAAACTGCCTCCGAAGGTCCTCTCGCTGAGTAATGGGAAGAAACATCCCCAAGAATAGCTCGGAGAACTGAGCCCAAGTCAATGGTGCAGACCCAGCTGGTCTGGTCAGGCGATAGTCTCTCCACCAAGTCTTAGCGGAACCCGTAAGACGAAATGTAGCAAAGTCAACTCCATTGGACTCTACAACGCCCATGTTCCGAAGAACCTCAAAACAGCTGTCTAAATAATCCAGGGGATCCTTTGATGGTGCACCAGTAAAAGTAGCAGTGAATAACTTGGTAAACTGATCCAGTCTCCATAGAGCATCTGCTGACATAGCTGCACCCTCGGCTGTCGGTGCCACAATACCCGGCGGAGCTACTCCAGCCGTCTGAGGTGCTGGAGCCTGAAACTGAGTGGCAAACTACTCTAGGGTGTGGATGACAGGAGTCTGGGTCCCTCCTCCAGCCTGAGAACCAGCTGGTGCAGTAGGAAGAATACCAGATTGAGCCACAATCTCCATAAGTCCCACCAAGCAGACTAGAGCGCCCTGAAGCACTATGGTGGCAATGAACCCCTCCGGGACCTGAGCTGGTCCAACTGGAACTGTCAGAGTAGGAACCTTACCGGCATAGTCTACATGTGGGTCCTCAACTGGAGCTGCTGCTCTAGCTCTGCCTCGGCCTCTAGCACGGCCTCGGCCTCGGCCCCTCGTAGGAGCTGCAATAGGAGGATCGGGTTGCTGATCGGTCGACGAAGAAGCACGCGTTCTCGCCATCTGCGAAAGAGTAGAGTAGAGACTCAATTAGTGTTTGGAATTCAAATGGTACGACAGAGAATGAAAGATATGAAGTTATTCCTAACTTTGCAGCCTCAAGGGATAAGTACAAACGTCTCCGTACCGATTCCTCAGACTCTACCAAGTTTGTTCGTGAGTTGTGCGACCTAAACAACCTAGGGCTCTGATACCAACTTGTAACGACCAAAATCCAACCTTCGGGCCATGACTGCGTCTAACGTTGAACCCTCTAGACAAGCAAACGTTTGAACCAAATAAACTCATTAACAACTAAAATAAACAAGATGACTAAGGCACCGATGGTCAACAATATAATATTAACTAAATTCAAAATAATATAGCAACTTCATAATAAAACCCATATACATATCCCAAAACTGGTGTCACATACTCACAAACTGTCTATGAGATTACTAAATACAATGGTCTGAAAATAAGTACATATGACTGTCTCTAAAAGTATAAAATAAGACAGAACTGAAAGAGAAGGGTAGAAGGTGACGCCAAGGCCCACGAACGTCTGCGAGTCTACCTCGAGGTCTCCTGAATAGCTGGTGGAATGCTCCCTCCGTCAGTGCCCACCGGGTTCGGCTGCGAAGTCTACACAACATAAAGAAGTGCAGGTGTAGCATCAGTACAACCGACCCCATGTACTGAGTAAGTGCCGAGCCTAACCTCGGCGAAGTACTGACGAGGCTAGGACTGACAACAATATACATACCTGTGCAATTCTATATAGTAACAAGAAAATATCAACGAAAATGAACAGTATAAACAGATACGGGGAGAAACATGCTGGGGATAAGAGGGGCAACAAATACTAGCATAGTGGAACAGGGTTACAATTGGAATGTAACAGTAAAAGTAGGAATTTAACGCCTCAGAACTGATAATGAACAACACAAGGCACGGCAGGTCCCCTCGTGCATTACCTCACAAATCACTCGGCAAGGAATGTCCGCTCGTGCATCAAACATTAACACATTGGCACGGCATGTCCTCTCGTGCGATAAATAATAAACAATCAACATGGCATGTCCCCTCGTGTGATAAATAATAAACAATCAGCACGGCATGTTCCCTCGTGCGATAAATAATAAACAATCAACACGACATGTCCCCTTCTGTGATAAATAATAAACAATCAGCACGACATGTCCCCTCGTGCGATAAATAATAAACAATTAACATGGCATGTCCCCTCGTGCGATAAATAATAAACAATCAGCACGGCATGTCTCCTCGTGCGATAAATAATAAACAAACAACAATATAATGCGAAAACTAACAATAAAAAATCTCAAGTGTACAGAAATACTCAACCAAATTCCATCGTCCCGGCAAGGGATTCAGCTATAACCAAACTTGCTTAAAAATACAATTTCAACAGTAAAAGCCTCAACTGAACAATTAATCAATAATTTACCACGTCATGAAACAACATCAATGTATCACTCCTAAAACACAAATTATTAATAGTACAGAGAATATCAAGAACACGGTACAATTCATCACAATTGACTCACAGGCATGCTTGACTGCAACATATAGGCACTCGTCACCTCGCATATACGTTGGACATGAATTACACATAGCAAACAAGACTCTAACATATTCCCTCAAGCGAAGGTTAGGCCAAACACTTACCTCAGCTCTAAAGTGCAAGTCAAGCCTCAATCACAGCCTTTCCTCTCGAATCCAACTTCGAGCCGATAATATCCAAATGGTTATGGAGGAGAAAATAGCTTGGAGGCCTTAAATGGGGCTTGGAGAAGAAGAAGGAAGTGAAAATTATGAAAATCCCGTATGGTATTCTGTTTTTGGTGTATTTTTATAACTGGGCAAAAATACCCTTCGCGATCGCGGGCCCCGAGCCGCGTTCGCGAAGGGTTAGTTGTTGGGACCTATGCGTTCGTGGAGTCAGGGCCGCGTTCGCGAAGGTCTGACCTCCTAGGCCTCCGCGTTCTTGAAGAACAAAACTCCCCTGCCCCCCAACCTCACCCTAAGCCTACGCATTAGCACCCCTGGGGACGCGTTCGCGTAGAAACACTGTTCGGTGCTCCGCGTTCGCGTCTCCCTCTACGCATTCGCGTAGAGAAAAACCCAGGCCACCATTATTTACCCTTCGTGTTCGTGAGCCCTTGGCCGCGTTCGCGAAGGGTATTACACCAGACACCAACAAATCATCAAAAACACCAGATTTTCCACTTTGCACACCACGTTAACTACCCGAAAGTCTCCCGAGCCCTCAAGTATCAAAACCAAAAACATACACGACTCCCAAATCATCCTACGGACTTATTCAAGCATTTTGAATCACCAAAATATCATCAAAATCAATTAATTAAACCTCAAAATTCATAGAATTTTCTTAAAACTTCATAAGGTTCAATTATTCCGATTATTATCCGAAATACGTCATTCCAAGTCCGTTTTATACCAAATTTTACATATAGCTCACATAACATATATTAAACCTGTTTCGGGCTCCGGTACCATATTACGGGCCTGACAACACAGGTTTCACATCGAGGTTCATTTTCGTAAGCCTTTATTATTTTCAGGAAATATTTTTCTTTAAAAATTCATTTCTCGGACTTAGGACCTCAAAATTCGATTCCGGGCATACGCCCATGTCCCATATTTCCCTACAGACCCTCCGGGACTGTCAAATCACGGCTACGGGTCCGTTTACCAAAAATGTTGACCAAAGTCAACTTTATTCAATTAATTATCATAATTTCAATTCTTTATCAAGTTTCCACATGAAGGCTTCCCCGCCACGTGCCCGGGCTGCGCACGCACATTAAGGTGAGATTAACGGAGGCTTTCGTGGCCTCAGAACACAGTCATAATCAAATTTACATAGGATGACTTTTTGGGTCATCACATTCATCAACAACAAAACCAAAACATTCACGGAATAGGAGATCAACTAATTCACAAACGGGAGAGGGAGTTGCATCCTCTGGGGAAGACAGTTCAATTTCAGGCACATGAGGGTCAGTGACAGATGCAGACTCGTCGTCAGAGACCACCTTCCTCCTTCGGGACCTATGGACTAAAGAATCCTCCTCTTCATCCTCTTCCTCTAAGGTCCTTGACCCGCTTGCTTTTCTCTTTGGAAAAGAAGAGCGAGAAATGATCTCCTGGGCCTTTGCCAGGGAAAACTTTGGAGCAGACACGGATGTAGCAGAAACTCCACGAGCAGGAAACCCTGTCAAATGAAAAGGGTCAAATAAAGCTCAAAGGAGGGAAGAAGTAAAAACAAAAACTTCACTTACCGTGAGTCTTAACTCTCCAACCAAACCTCCCAGAGAGGTATTTTCATGAACGTTCCTCCAATGTAGCGATTAACAAAAGTTTTTCTACCCAATCACGAAAATCGGAGACATTCTCGACGGTTCCCATGATTGCTGCAAAGAAAGGAAAACAGTTACGGTACAGACAAAGTATCGAAAGCAAGAGGAAAGGAATGTGAGCAAAACTATACTCACGTGCAAAATGCCACTTCTCAGGGAAGGGGAGATTTTATTCACCTACTAAACCATCAGTAGGAACAGCGACATACCGGAGGTACGACCCTCGGTCTTTATCATCATCAGGAATCACTAACACCCTTTTACTCCTAGCCGCGAGAGTAAACACTCCCTGGCGAAACAACATCGGAGAATAAAGGTGAATAAGATGATGGAATGTAAAGGGGAATGAAGCTAGGTTAGCCAAATGTCTAAGGCAAGCACCAACTCGCAACACTAGAGGACCGACTTGTCCCAGACAAACTTGGAAAAATTGGCAAAACTCGATAATAACAGGGTTGATGGGAGGCTTGAATCCTAATGTAAAAGGATAGGTATAAACAAAATAATACCCAGTCTTGTAAGAGGTTATTCTTTGGTAACTAATGGGAACAACAACAGGAAAATCAAGCTTCCAATAACATTCCCTGCGTACGAGGAATTTAACCCTCAGTTATCTAGGTAGGGTACACGTCAGCACTAGAAAAACAGGACATTGAAGAAAGTTGTTCTTTTAAACCCTGACTATCCCTAGCAAAGGAAAAATTCGCAGGTACTATCTCGTCGACCCTCGACTCACGCAAAGGTTCATTGTGTTCTTTACCTTTTGATGAAGATCTAGAATCCCTAGCCCTTGGAGAAGATAAAAAAATGGAAGACCTAGAAGAGGATTGGGGAGTAACATGAGAAGAATAAGAACCTCTGGCAGGAGTAGAACCTAAACTCCTAAGCCTACCGCCTCTCCTACTCCGTGATCGAGTAGAAGAAGGAGTCAGATCATCTACATTAATGACTCTCTTAGACTGTTTTGAAGAATATATATTTACAAAGACAAGAATTTTTGCAAACAATGAATGAAGGTTGGATGTTTTTCCTGAAAGTAAAGAAAGGAAAAGAGGTATTTATACTTGAAGGCAACCGTCAAAAATGGAAAAAACAATGATGTGAAAGTCATAATTGAAGTTGTCACTTCGGGACTGATACAGCCGCAAAAAGCCCTAAAAGGCGTTGAATAATTGCAGAACCACCCCGGGAATGCCACGTGGAACAAGCATTAAATGGAAGTGACAAGCGACGCCTACAATCAGAGATAGGTGCAATGTAACGAGTGAAGCGGCGGAAAAATATTCCCACCATAAATGTGTATCCACTTACCAAATATTAATCGATAAATACATGGTAAGTGGGGGGACTATCAGTATTGGTAAAAAAGAGCTTCACACGTAGAACAATTCTGATGACTCGGCAATCTACATTGAACATTGAAAACATGCCAACTGGATAGGACTCTAAGAAGATGTACGGGGAAAGGAGGCGCGGAATAACATACCCACGGGGTAATCAGCTACGAGAATCTCAACCTGATTGAGATGATGAAGAGACACGGTTAGAATGAATTTGGACAGAATAAAGGGCAGATTCAAAGATCTTCAAATAATAAGCCAAATATTACACAACCTTCACGCGACAGTTACGGTTAATTATTGTAACGTTACATTAATGCCATTGTTAGTCATTAATGCTCAAATTACTGAAAAGGGGCAGACGTTATATCAAGAAACCCCTTATATAAGGGAGTAAAATATAGCTTGTAAAGACGATCAAACTACTATTGCAATACACTTAATTTTTCGTGCATCTTACTGCTTTCTAATTACAAATTTCCTTGCAATTATTAGTTCATTCTTTGGTTAGCAGAAACCCGTGTACTTCTTAAAGTAGCTTTGGCAGAGAACCTAATTCTTTGGTTAAACAATGGTCACTATTGATGAAACTGATTTTTATATGATCTAGATATAGGCGTGGTATTTTAGGCAAATGCGATAAAAGTCCTAAAACATGGTTACTAATTCACATAGGAGAATTCATGAACATGATTATGAAGGAAGAATTTGTAAACCATGGAACAGGATCACTAGGGTATATGTGATTATGCAGAACTTTAGAAAACAAAAGTTTAGAACAGGTAGTGAGACTAGTCCTATAAACATGATTTCTGATGCACATAGCAATCCTATAGGCATGGTTTCTAATGCTTGAAGATAATCACAACAGTCTTAGGAGCATGATTTCTACCCGATTTCCCCACAAAATATATATAAAAGGTCCCTCCCTTTTTACTAATATCCCGTATATCTGTTTCACAAGAATTATTATTACAGTCCAAAAATTAACGAATTCCAGAAATGAAACGGATATACTATAGGGAGCCTGGATAGGCCCAAAGTAAAACCTGGAGGACTAGGCCTTCAACCAAGTCCAAAGTACCAATATCTCATAGTGTCCAAAAGAGAATCCTAGTGCGCCAAAGTTCCCAAGGGCCTCAGGGACCCCAGGCAATGCTCACACCAAGACTCCTTTTTAAAGAGAAACATTTTTTGTGTAGTGTGGAAGGGCTAGCACCAGTTTGTCAGAGTTCTGAGGAGTCTCATGGACTCTTCGGCGGTGCTCTCACTGGAGGTCCAGGATCCTAAATATGCTAAGAGTAGGAGTGGAAGATAGTGATTGAAAGAGTATAAATAGTATTAAGAAATTAGTTCAGAAGTGAAACATATCAGAAGTGAAAACAATTCCGAGGTGAAAACAGTTTAGAAGCGAAAACATATTAGAAGTGAAAACAATTTAGAAGTGACAACATATTAGAAGTGTAAACAAGTTTAGAAAAATTCTAAAAAAGGTTCAGCAAACAACAACAAGTAGAAACATAGTCACAAAGTCTCAAAGAAAAGAATAACATTACCCATATTCAACTTAGTTTATTAGTTAACCCTAGGTAAGCATATAGCATGCTGAGAACAAACAATTACACAAAGAGGGGAGCAGGGGTTGGGAACATAGGAACCTTGAATCAGGAGCACATAGAGACAAGGTGGAAAGAAAGCATGCGAGTTAACATGAACATAGAGCTGGCAGGGGTAGATTTACATTCATAACATTCACCAGGACATACTGATTTAGGGTCTTAAACAGGAAACACCTAAGTCTAACATCCATACCTAATGACAGAAGTAATTATACTAACTAGAAGCAATAGACATGAAAAAATAGAAGTTTAATGTAGGAGTAGTCATGCCAATCAATTCATAGAGAGGACATGATCTAACTACACTGAATCGGTCATACCAATTGAGGTTAATGGACAGGAAAGATAAGAGTCTTAGACACAAAAGTAAGCATGCTTGCTTAAGGCAATAAACATGAAAGATTGAAACTTAAACACAGAAGTAAACATGTTGGTCTGAAGCAATAAATAGGAGAGATTGACACTTAAACAGAAGTAAACATGCTGATTAAGGTGATAAACATGAGAGAGATAGAGTTAAACATAGTAGTAGACATGCTAATTGAAATACAGAAGAGGCATGGATTACACAGAAGTAAATTAACAGATGAAGAGCACGTAGGTTCAAGCTTCATAGTATAATAAACGACATTAGGAATAGAAACATACCAGTTAAAGGAAGCATACAGAAGGTAAAAATATGTAGGATTCAGTGGTCTAGCCTTGGCTTTCAGCCGTTTAGATAGTATAGTAAACACAAGTAGCAGAGAGATGAGAGCAAAGTGTGTGAGTGTGTTTGTGAACTATTGTTCGTGTTTGAAGAATCAGAACGAGAGTGTATATATAGAACGTAGGGAGGTAAAACAAATAAGGTAAAATTAATTTAGAGTTCATAAATAAGGCAAGTAAATATAATCAATCAGTTAATTGGGGTTAAACCCAACTAATTTTCACAAACAGAATATGGGAAGGTCACATTACCACAAGGAGAATCAATTACCAACCCTGATTGGGACTCAAATAAGGTAAACAAATCACTTATTGACCATAAATTAAATAATTAGTCAGAATAAGGCAAGTAATACCAATTAAAGGTCACGAATAAGGAAAGTAAGGAAAAATCCAAGAAAATACTGATTTTAACAAGAGAAAATTATTCGAATGTAAAGACCAGTAAAATTTCATGTCTAAAATATTGCCCGAATAGGTCCCTGTGTTGTTATAACTGTACAAATTCTTAAAACGGACCCATTTTGAGTAAAAAGTATCCCAAAACTTCAAAGATAAAATTTTCCATGAATTGTTCGTTATGCGACACACTATGCGATCGCATAACAGGTATGCACACCGCATAGTGGACGCATACCTGGACAGGCTACTGTCCAAATTGAGGACAACTATGCGGCACAGAATGCGATCGCATTTTGGGTATACGGACCGCATAGTTGTCGCATTCTTGCCCCATGGTTTGCGAAGGAGGTTATGCGATGCACTATGCGATCACATAACAGGTATGCGGACCGCATAGTGGTCGCATACCTGGGCATATTGTTTTCCAATTTTGGCCCATTTGAGGGCCATATCTATGACAAGAATGCGGACCGCATAGCAGGAATGAGATCGCATTCCTGACCGCATTTTCGTGTAGGGGTTCCTATTTTCTAAACTTAAAACCCGACCCTATATTTAATTAAACACTCCTTCCCTTCATTTTTAACGATTTTCTTACCAAGAATAGAGAGAGAAAAAAGAGTTCTTGAGAGAGGAGGTTTCAACATCATCTAATTTGATTTTTTCCAAAATCACTCAAGCCCTGAAATATTTGAGTTATTGTCATCTTCTTCACTCAAAGAGGTAAGTCTTCACCCTATTTCCCCAAATTCTCAGATTTTTGTTACGAATAAAGCACACATAGGTTGGTTCTTGAAAATTAAAGTTGAGACCTTGCATGCATGTGAGTTAAACTCCGTAATCTAGTAAAGGGAAACAAGTTTGGGTAATTATTCTCAAAAAGAGGTTAGAAATCTAAAGGGGGTCACACAGTGTTTGATAAAAATGCCCAATTGAATTCAAGCTTCCTAATTCTAAGTGGAATATGTCACATTGTGGAATAGATTGACGGTGCTAGACGGTCCGATGATTTGTGATAGAAATTAAAAAGGAAAAATTCGACTCGAGGTATGTATGGCTAACTTTAATCTTTGTAGAGTCACCTTGTAGTTTCCAAGCATTCGGTATGAGTTTCTTGCTGAGTATATGTGAATTGATTGTTCTGAAGTATTGGGATGTAAGATTTCATTCTCTGATTCTCTTAGTCGAGTATCATGTTAATTGAAACTGTGAAAGATTATTTGTTGTGGTTACACTATCGTGTGCAAGGTTCGTTAAATGCTTGAATATGTTGGTATAAAAGAATGGTAGAGAACCCAAATGTATGAATGTATCTAAGTGCTAAGGGATGTGTAACAAGTTATGAAAAAGGAGATGTGAATTGATTTAATTGAACTAAATTACCATGGTAATATTGTACATGAACCCTTGTTTGGCAAGGTTTATTGCGCCTTAATTTTTATACGGATTGTTGGTCGTAATGAATTTGTATTCTTGTTGATAGGAATCCTTGTGATTGCATTATTGATTGATAAAGACTATTGTGAACACATGATTCTTCGATTGTTATGAAAGTTTACTCTTGATGATATGAAGCCTTGCGAGTGAATTATGGGTTGTTATTGTTGCTATGAAATGTGATTGTTCGGTGGGATTGGGTTGCACGCCGCAACACGGGGTAATAAGGGTGGAGAGGTAACAAGGGTGGAATGTGAATTGTACGGCGGGATCGGGTTGGACGCGGCAATGGAATGTAATAAGGCTGAAATGTGATTATACGGTGGGATCGGGTTGCACGCCGCAACGAGAAGCAATAAGGGTGGAAATGTTGAGAAGGAATAATGGTGGAATGTGGTTGTGTTGAAATGAGGATCTGTGAAACTCTTGATTGTGATTGTTTTTGTTTCTGTGCAATACTTGTTGGTTCCATTAACTGTCTCTTATCTGTGTATTGTTTGATTTTACTTAGACTAAAGCTTGTTCATACATACTAGTACTATTCCATGGTACTAACGTCCCTTTTGCCGAGGGAACTACATCGTTTATATGGATGTAGGTTGTTCCATAGCAGGTACCTCAGCCCGCCGTTAGTGGTGCCTCCTCTTTATCTCTTCAGCAGTTTTGGTGAGCCCCACTCCCTCTCGGGGCCGTGTGTGGATTATACCATTCTCGTTTTGCGTATGTTGAAAAAGGTATAGTCGGGGCCTTATTGCCGGCAAGTTTATGTAAACTCTTAGAACTCTTAGAGGCTCCGTAGACACTGTGTGGGTTGTATATACATATATATCTATTTTGGGCGATAATTGTATTCACTCTTAAATTTGTATCGTAAATCAGAAATGTTGTATGTAACTTGTATGTTTTGGATTATCTATTGTTGAAAGTTAAAAGAGGACAAATGGAATCATGTTTTAAATTGTACTTTGAATCTAGATTGTCTAACTCACATGGAATAATGAACGTTATGAACACGGGGCAATACGTTGGGTAGGAAAGGCAATCTAGGTCCGCTTGACTGGGTTCATCTGGTTAGGCGCCAGTCTCATCCCTCGATTTTGGGGCGTGACATCTAATCTCTAATAGAAATCAATCAGTATGTTGGGTTGACCGAAATAAACAAATAACAGAAGAAAAATTGAAGAATCAATGCGATAACATAACAAGGCATATGGTTTAAGCATATACACAGAAATCAACAAAACCAATAAAGAAATAATTAGATTCAACACTTGAAAGTTAGAAAACCTTCTTGGAGAAACTTAGGATGAACCCTAATTTCAGAAAAAGTAAATGGAATCGAAATAGTTAACCAAAACAGAAGATTTTTTAGGGAAAGTACAAAATAACACTCACATTGTTTCAGATTTACAAAGATCTGAACAAATTCAAGTAGTCCTAAAGCCACGGTATTCAAAAAAAACAACTCATATGAAAGAAACTCGGTCACAAGCCATAGATTCGAACTAAAAATAAGAGAAAATCAGTATTCACAAACGAGAATGGCCATAGACAGGCCTGTAAACAAGTTTCGGACAAAAATCAAGTTGAATCTCTTTGAGATCCTCTTAGGAATCCGTAATCCAACATCCAGAAGGTGTAGAAGGCAGGTAAAGGCCCGACAATACACAGAAACTCCATAGCAGGGGAGTTTTGCTTGTGACAACGATTAGGGTACCAGGGGGGTTGAGAGAGAAGAGAGTGGTAGGGGAGAATCACGACGGTGAAATAAGAGGGGAATGGAGGGGTTAGGGTTAGGTTTAAGATTAAAAATAGTAAGAAATAACGTGGACCGTTGATGTTAGAGATCAACGACCACGATTAGGCAGGGTCTTTGGGTCGGGTAGGTATAGGATTGGGCCTGGGGTGAATTGGGCTATGTTTTGAGGGGTTTGGGCTAGTATAATGGTGTTAGGTCCGAAAATAAAAAGGGATTAAAAGGGCTAATTGTTAAATACCCAATTAATTAATAAAATAATTTGTAAAAATAATTAACAAATAGTAAAAAATGAATTTCATGCATAAAAATGTTTTTAAAAAAGTATTGAATATTTTAAAAATATAAAAAGCAATTTTCTAGTAAAATAATGTAATAATGCATACGTGGGCTAATATTGCAAAGTCATTGCAAATACAACCAAAAATATAAATGTGGCTATTTATACAATAATTAAAGCTTAGTACGAATATAAATAGTGAAATTAAGCCATAAAAAATTATTATAAGATTATTTGTAATTCAATTAGTAATCATTTATATAATAAAATACTGGGATAAATTAATTAAAAATCCTTAAAAATTGCAGAAATTGTGGAAAAATATTAATTGATGCTAATGCATTGTTTTGAAGGTATATATGCATTTTGAAAATATTACAGGGAAACAATGGGTATCAAAAAATGAAAAAAATGAGCTCGTCCCATCGAAAACAGTGACCGGGTGGAGAGTTTGCATGGACTACTAGAAGCTCAGCAGTGCTACTTGCAAAGACCATTTCCCAATGCTTTTTATTGATCAAATGCTTGATCGGCCAGCGGGAAGGTCATTCTATTGCTTCTTGGATGGGTATTCCGACTATAACCAAATAGACATCACCTTAGAAGATCAAGAGAAGACAATATTCACCTGCCCATATGGGACTTTTGCCTTTGGCCGTATTCTATTTGGGCTTGCAATGCCCGTGCTACTTTTCAACTGTGCATGATGTCAATCTTCTCAGACATGGTGTAGGATTTCTTAGAGGTGTTTATGGATGGCTTCTCTGTAGTTAGTGACTCCTTTGATCATTGCCTTGACAACCTTAGACAAGTGCTTAAAAGATGTGAAAAAACCAACCTTGTGCTAAACTGGGAAAAGTGCCACTTCATGGTGGACGAGGGCATGGTTTTGGGCCACAAAATTTCCAAGAAAGGCATAGAGGTTGATTGGGAAAAAATCAAAATCATTTACAAGCTTCCTCCTCCCACTTCAATAAAGGTGTCCGAAGCTTTTTGGGGCATGCCGGTTTCTATAGGCGTTTTATCACGGACTTCATCAAAATTGCAAATCCCATGTGCATGCTCCTTGAAATAGATGCAAAGTTTGAATTTGATGAGAAGTGTCTCAAAGCATTTGAGGAATTGAAATAAAACCTCACCACGACACCTATTATTATCACACCTGATTGGTTCCTTCCATTTGAACTTATGTGTGACGCCGGTGGTGTAGCTATTGGGGCGGTACTTGGTCAAAGGTATAAAAATCATTCATCCTATTTACTATGCAAGAAAGACACTAAATGGCGCTCAAATGAATTACAATGTGACTAAGCAAGAACTACTTGCTATTGTCTATGCTTTTGAAAAATACCAGACCTATTTGTTGGGGTTCAATGTGATAATTTACACCAATCATGCTGCTCTCCGCTAACTTATAGTGAAGAAGGATGCTAAACCATGATTGATTAGGTGGTTCCTTTGTTGCAATAGTTTGACTTTGAAGTCAGGGATCGAAAAGGAACAGAACATCAAGTTGGGGATCACCTATCTAGACTTGAAGAGGCAGGGAGACCAAAAGAAGACCTTGAAATTAATGATGCCTTTCTGGAGGAGAACATATTGGCATTGTCTAAAACATTCACTCATTCGTATGCCGACATCGCTAACCTTTTGGTTAGAGAATTTGTTCTCGATGGATTGGAAGCTTATAAAAAGAAAACCTTCTTCCGGGAGTGTAGGCAATACTATTGGGAGGAACCCTTTCTGTTTCGTATTTGTGCTGACAACATCATTCGACGGTGTGTTGCGGAACATGAGGTAATGCCAATTCTCAAAGCATGCCATGACTTCCCGGTTGGGGGCCATCATGGAGGAAGCCGTATTGCGGAAAATGTTGTTGAATGTGGCTACTATTGGCCATCGATCTACCAAGACGCAAATCAAATGGTCAAGGCATGTGATCAATGTCAAAGACAAGGGTCGATTTCTAGAAGACTTGAGATGCCTATGAACATTGTAATGGAGGTCGAGATCTTTGATATGTAGGGGATAGACTTCATGGGTCCCTTCGTGAGCTCTTATGGCATGAAATATATCTTGGTGGCTATAGACTATGTCTCAAAATGGGTCGAGGCAATCGCCTTGCCCAACAATGATGCAAGTAGTGTGACCGTTTTCTTGGAGAAGAACATATTTGCGCGGTTTGGTACCCCCAGGGCCATCCTTAGTGATGGTGGTTCTCACTTTTGCAACTAGGCCTTCATCGGGCTGCTTGAAAAGTATAGAGTCAAGAACAAGGTGGCCACACCTTATCATTCTCAGTCAAGCAACCGGGTTGAAGTTTCCAACAGGGAGATCCAAAACATCCTAGAAAAAATTGTTAATGTAAACATGACTGATTGGTTAAGGAAGCTAGATGATGTGTTGTTGGCATATCGTACATCATTTAAGACTCCCATCGGCACCTCACCGTACCGGTTGGTTTTTGGTAAAGCGTGTCACTTTCCAGTGGAGGTTGAACACAAATCCATATGAGCATTGAAAAGGTTGAATCTTGATTGGGCCGAAGCTGCTAACCTATGAATGACACAACTCAATGAGATTGAAGAATTCCGTCTCCATGCCTATGAGAGTGCAGCCATGTATAAGGAGAGAATGAAGTTTGTTCATGACAAGAAGAATTTGAAGCGGGAATTCAAATCTAATTACTTGGACTTACTCTTCAACTCAAGACTCAAGTTATTTCCGAGCAAACTCAAATCAAAATGGTCTGTCTGTTCAAAGTTTTGAATATGTCCCCCTATGGTGCTATTGAGTTGGAGTCGGAGGACGGGACTCGAACTTTCAAAGTAAATGGACAACTGGTCAAGCATTACCTCGGTACCACGGGAGAAAGGCGCTTGGTAAAACAATTTTATCTCAAGGATAGTCCTACACCAGTCCCCACCACTGAATAGCCCAAACGGGTTCAATATCGTCGTGCCGCAATGTTAAATCAAGCGCTTCTTGGGAGGCAACCCATGTGTGGTAACATTCTTTTGTTAGATTTTAAATTATGTAGGTTTAGTTGTTAGTGTTGAGTAGTTTGACATGTGTGTTAGAATGCAGGTAGCTCAAAATACAATGAAACGGGGTGCAAGGACTGAGGAGAATGAAGAAAAGTGGGATCCGTAGTCTGCGGCAACTATGCAATCGCATAATGGCTTTGCAAATAGCATTGTGGTCGTAGACACAGTTAGAAAAAAAATGCAAGTTTGGTCCTCCAGTATGCGGTGGGATCTCTATTTCTGTATCCAAAAGAACAATTATGCGACCACAAAATGCATCAGGAAGAAACGTTAAGACAACTAGCCCTTAACTCATCGCATAACACATATACGACCGCATAATGTGTTATGCGATATACATGTCAATCGCGAAACTCACAAGTATTAAACCCAAATCCTTTCGTACTTCAGTCTCACACCCTCACTATCACGCACACACAAGCATCGCACAACACACACACAAAATAAAAAATAAAACAAAAAGAAGAACACGAAAAGACCAAAAAAAATATTGGATTAATCACAAAAAGATCGGAATTGCACAAAAAGCACTCCCCTGGTTCGTCTATGAGAACAAATTCTTCAACTGCTCAGATATCTTGTATGTTATTTTCCTCCCTCTCATTCTTAATTATGTTGAATAAGATCATATGTTTTCACCCTCTTCTTTCCCCTTCTTCTCAATCCTTTGTTGTGGGGATCAACGTGTGCCTAATTGACTCGATTTTTTTTTTGTTTGGGGGCACACTAGTGCTGGGGGTAAAATGGGTTGAGAGACTTAATACACATACTAGGAGTAAAGAGAAAGGGGTTGGGAAATCATTCCAGGTCATAGGTGGGTAATGTCTCACTTTGGGTGTTAGGAACTGTGTGAGTGAGTGGGTTGACCTTTTTAGTTGAGGAAGACAGTCTTTACGGTCCGCATAATTAGTTTGCGGTCCATAGAGTCGTCACATATTGTTTCCATAGGTGGCCTATTGAGAAGGAGCTCTGCGGTTGAGTTTGCGATCATAGGCTTATTTCGCGGACTGATAAATTGTCGCAAACTGAGGCAGATAAATTTCCCTATTTGGAGAGCAAAAATGCGACCACTCTGTTGTCGCATAACCTGCTCTGCGGTCCCTTTCGCGATCGCATACTTGCTTTGGCTCCTGAGTGATTTACTTGTGCGATGGGTTTGCGGTTCAGATAGTTGTTATGTAATTGCATAAATCATCGCAAATGGTTCTTGCTTCCTTCATACTCTCTCAATATGTTTCCCATGGTGTATCAACCACTCACCTACTGTTTCATTGATAGGAATGGCACCAAAGAAGACTTTTGCAAGAAAGAAATGGGTTGCTTCCTATGAGCCAGCAAGCAAAACAATCCAAACGCCCAAGGTGTGAAATAGCCTGAAGCACTTCTGAGCACTCCTCCCAATCTCAAGAGGAGGACGCACAGACTGATCTCATGTCATCCATTGAACTACATACTGAAACATGTCAGAAGAGTGGGGAAGATCTTAGATTCAGGGGCATATGCTTATGGAACCTGTACAGAGATTGGTTAGTAAAGAGAAAGATTCTTGAAGAGAAGCAACTAGGCCTAAACGGTCTAAAAGAGCATTACCCTCTTGTGATTGAAAACATCCAAAAGAGGCAATGGGAGTTCTTCACTGAAGTCACGGAGGAGTATAATGGGACACTCATGAGGGAGTCCTACGCTGCTTATGCTGCCTCCAAGAATATTGAGCAGAAGCGGAACCAGGTATTCATGCAATCTGTCCAAGTTCGGGGGGTCCAAGTGCTCTGTGATGCCGCGTCCTTCAATGACATATATTTTGAGGATTGGTCATCAGGTTCGACTGAGTATGATGCCAAACTTGCCAATATATAATTCGAGCATTCCTGGGTTGCTTGCGTTATATCCAAGGGAACCCCCTCCTGAATAGCTCCCCGCCAAAAGATTCACAAGCGGGATCTCACCCAGGAGGACCGATATTGGCTCAGTTTTGTCTGATCCCGTCTGATGCCTACTAGAAATAAAATCGACATAAACATCGAAAAGGAAATCCTCATTTCATGCATCATGATGGGCATAAAAGTTGATTTGGGAGAAATTATATTCATGGAGATTGGGATCAAAGTGAATCAGAAAGAAACATCACTTCTCTTCCCATGTTTGATCACTGCTTTGTGTAAAGCTGTGGAAGTGCCTCCTATACCCAAACATGACCGCATTGAAAAGGCTCTCCAAGATATTGACATCACTCGGATTAGTTCTGCTGCATAAAAGGTGGTGGACAACCCACCAGAGACTTCACTCACTCCTCCATCAAACCAAGCAGCACCTACTGCTCCCTCATTGCCTGACACTCCCTCCGCACCAACCACCTCCACATCCACTCCTAAACCAACCTTTGCACAGCCACCTGCTGCCTTACTAGCTTTATCAAAGCTGGGTCTACAGGCCCAACATGCCAATGCCAAGGTAGATAGACTAACAAAGTAACTCCCAGCTCTTTCCAACAAGAATTGGCCAATATACAAGCCTTAGTGAGCGTTCTTCAACAACATCATCAATCCTATGACGATCGACTCAAGCAATTTGAAGTGCGCCTGGAAAGGCTCGAGAGAGGAGAAACTGGAGATATGCCTCACCTCAAAAAGTATGTCGTGGAGCAGAAATCTGAGTTGCACGAGATGCAGAATTTTGAGTTTGACTTGACCTCCCTTATCCCGGAGGAAAGTGAGCAAGGAACTGGCACCTCCCATATTCCAAGCTTGGACCTGGATTTCAGAAAAGTTATGACAACTTCATAAGCCCAGGGTAATGAGACTTCAAAGGTTCCGGATTCCGTTGTACACATTGATACTCCTTCAGAGGAGGGATCTGGAGAGCCTAAGTGGGAGATTAATGAGGGAGACACTGAGGAGGAGGAAACTGGTGAGAAGGCATTTTTTTAGGAGACCGAGGATCAATGGGACACTAGAGGAACACAAGTTGTAGTCTCTTAAGATGCATAAGATGAAGAGGAAGCAGACGTGCAATCAACAATTTCACACTCTATTGCGGACATGGTTGCCAAGGCCAATCCATCGACCACACAACCATCACTAGGAGAGGCTAGCCATTCCCAGGTGTGAGATAAAAATTAAGAATTAACTTTTGTAATTGAGTCGATCCACTAAAGTCTTGAGCAGCAGTGTAGGATAAGATCCCAAAGATAGCAAGTATTTTCTTTCTTATGAAAGAAAGTCTTCTTCAAGGAGCTTGAATAAAAGAGAAAAGAACCTTTGGATGATGCAAGCCTTTCACCTAGCTAACAGAAAAAATCACCACCTGGGCCTCCCTCTTTGTTTCGATAAAAGCCTCAACGCTCGCGTTCTGTAGGGAACGTTTTTGACTATTTACCTTCACCAAAGCCGGAAGCAAAGGGCAAAAACTCCAAAAATAATAAATAAAGGTTGTCCAGACCCAACTTCATAGCATGTTGAGTTGCTTATTCTAGCCTCAAATACCACCCCATAGTCTGAGGTTCAACATACTACTTCCACAGTGCAAGCATCTGACCCTACACCTGCCCCGGATGCTTCAGCCCCTCCTAGTGCCTAGTGTACCCCAGGAGGCCCCTAAACTTTGCTTTTATATTCTCTATGCATTGGGGACAACGCATGATTTTTGGTTGGGGATGAGGTAGTCAAATATTTGTGTGAAACTTGTACATAAGCTCTTCACTTTAATAGTGTAGATTGGTAGGTACTAATGAATTCCCCTTGGTGTTTCTTCACTGGGTTCTTTTCAAAGGGTGTAATAGTTGAACTATGGCGGTAACATAGAATGATTTGACTTGTTTGGTAGTAATTGTTCTAGCTTCAAGCATGTGATGACGTTTTATTGAATAAATTACACCCTTCTAATTATGTATAAAATAAAAAATAAAAAAATGGTTAGTCTTTCTTGTGAACATAAGGCTCGCTCTTTGAATTTATGCTTACTCATAATCTCAAATATCATGTGATGAAGCTTTGAGTTGCCTCGCATTCACTCGAGGGATGAAATTATGCTGAGTCGAACAATTCATGCGTTTGAGTGAGTGAGGATTTGTACAAATAATGCATATGCTAAACTTGTGATGTCTAGAACTTGCCTGATTTGTTTCTCAATGTAACTCTCATGTTAATGATTGGGTTCTCAAATGATCTTAGGCTCTCTTTGTGACTGCTCGTTAATTTTGACTAAATTGACCTCCCTGGTACATAAATTACCCTAGTTAACCCCGTTGAGCCTTTAACCTTTTATTTGTCTACCACATTACAAACCTTTACCCCTTGTGAATTCCCTCCTTTGAACCCATCCTTCCTTGAACGATTAAGAATGAGTCTAAAAGCCTAAGTTGGGGGTGCCAGTATATAGTGGAAATTGATAAGGTTGACTACTGTGGGTAGAAGAAGAAAAACAAAAAAAGAGGGAAAAACAACAAAAAACTCAAAGTTAAATATATGAAGATACTCAAGCTCCAAAAAGAAAAACAATTGTATAAAGAAAAAGAGAAATAAAGTGGAGTATTGTTAAAACTGAAGAAATACTTTGAGGTGGTTCATGTCGGTAACTCGAGGTCAGTATGTGCTATGTAGTAAAGAAGCAAAGTGCATGTACAGTTCAAGCACGATATAGCCACTACATTCCAAAATATTCATCCCACTCGCCCCGAAGCCTACACTACAACCCGTGAAAAGTCCTTGGTGATCTATGTTGATACCTAATTTTCCCCTATATTATTTTAAAAAATGCATATATATCTTCAAAACAATGCATGATCATCAATTAATATTTTTCCATAATTTCTGCATTTTTTAAGGATTTTAAATTAATTTATCCCAGTATTTTTATTATATAAACAATTACTAATTGTATCACAAATGATTTAATGATAATTTTATTGCTTAATTTTATCATTTATATTTATACTAAGCTTTAATTATTTCATGAATAGCCATATTTACATTTTAGGGTTATAATTGTAGTAACTTTGCAATAATAGCCCACAAGTGCATAATTACCTTATTTCACAATAAAGTTACCTTTTATATTTTATAATATTAAGTAATTATTTTAAATCAATTTTATTCATAAATATCAATTTTATCATTTATTAGCTATTTTATCAAATTAATTGGGTATGTAACAAATAGCCATTTTCAATTTCGGACCTTAGCCCAAATTATTACGCCCATCCCAATTAGAATAATAGCCCAATACCCTGACCCAACTTTTAAATCCGCCCAACCCTTCAGACCAAATCCTAGCCGTTGATCTCAAAAGATAAACGGTCCTTTTCCTTTTTGAATTAGACCCTAACACCCTAACCCTAATCATTTTCTTCCACTCCCTTGAATCCATCATCCTCTCTTCTCTCTCAAACTCTCCTCTAACCCTAGCCCGTCGTCACCTGACCCCTTCAATCCATGGGGTCTCCCATCAATCTTAGGCCCCAGCCGGCCTCCTATCTCTACTGGTTGTTTGATTTTTTTTGTTGTTTGATAGAATCTCAAAGAGATTCAAGTCAGACTTGGTCCAAACTCTTCACTTTCTCGACGAACCTGCCTGTGTACATCCCTATGTTTGTGAGTACTATTATCTTCATGTATATGGCTTTAAATTTCTGGTTTCAAACCAGATTTTTCTCACCTCTGTCAATTTTTTAAAAAACCCTAGTCACTTTTTACTCGAACATGTTCAGATCTTTATATATTTGAGATGATTTTGAGTTTATATGTAAAGACCCGTAAAATTTCTTAACTAAGAACAATGTCGAGATAGATCCCCCATGTTGATTAACTGTAGAAATTCTTAAATCCAATCTTTTTGGAATAAAAGGTACCCCAGGACTTGGAGTATAGAAACTTTAGGTTTGTGCGGATTTGCAGTCCACTATGAGATCGCATATCACGTCTACGGACCGCATAGTGGTCGCATAGTTGGAAAGTTGTTGTCCATTCTGAGGACAACTATGCAACCCATAATGCGATCACATTTCAGGAATGCGGGCCACACATTTACATATGAGTTTTTACGTAGGGAGTCACGCGGCGCACTATGCGATCGCATAACAGGTATGTGGACCGCATAGTTGTCGCATACCTGGGCAGATTCCTTTTCTTTTTTGCCCAGCTGAAGGCCAATAATGCGGCAGGTCTGCGGACAACATAACCGGAATGCGATCGCACAACGGACCGCAAACCTGCATCGGGGCTTCCAATTTTCTAATTTTAAAACCCGACCCCCAACCTAATATAACACCCCTCCCCCTTATTTTTAACGACCTTCTGATAAAATACAGAGAAGTGAGAGTGGGTTCTAGAGAGAGAGAGAGTCCCATTTTCACCAATTTGATCCTCCATCACTACTCAGGCCTGGAATTAATCGAGTAGGCCACCATTTTCTTTACCACAAGAGGTAAGCTTCTACCCCATTAACCTCAATTTTCAGATTCTTGTTAAATTGAAACATAGGTAGGTTAGTTCATGAAGGTGGGGGTTAAAGGCCTTGTATGCATGTAATCAGATTACCCTAATCTAGTAAAGGGAAGTTGGTTAGAGTAATTGATACGCTCAATTTACACCTTAAAAGAGTGCAAGCGATCGTTGTCAAATATAGTATCCCAACAAGGTTGGGGTCGAATCCCACAGAGAACAATATGAGGGCGTTTAGGAATGCTAGAGAATTATCACTTATCGTGCCGTGCCAAACAAATACGATTTTGGGTTTTTGATAATTGCTTATAACTAAATGCGAAAATATAAACTAACCTAGAAAGCAATTAAAATGATCAATGGAAACAAGTATCGATGCTTCGGGTATTACACTCGAGTAACGATCCAATGTATTTCACGATTTTACAAATATGAGCGGGTAATGTTAATTAGCCACGGATAACATTTCTTAATTAGCTTTTCCCAAAGACTAACAAGACTTCCTAATTGAATTATTCCTAACCCAATTAGGAGATTAAGCACTTCCGAGTTTGGCTACAAGTAGTTCAATCCTATCCCTAGGTAGAATCTATAAAATGAGGGTTAAATCCTCAAGTACTTGTTAATTAATCTTTCCCGACTCAAAATAATCTTTTCCAAAACTAATTCGGAGTTAATGGGCGAGTCATAGGGTTAGCTAATCCCTTTGGAAACATTAAAGAACAAGAATAATTAAAATAACAAACACCCACTTCACAAATATAATAAAATCATTCAATACATAAGCACAACAAGGTATTTAATCCACACTTTAAATATGAATATTCCCATAAACCATATTCAAGTGTTGGAAAAATACTACACACTTAGATATTCAATACAAAATAAGGAAATGAAGAAATAAACATAAATGGGTAAAAAATCCTTAACCACAATGGTGAAATCTTCAAGACCCAAGTGTGTGTGCAAACCCCTAGCTTCAAAACTTGTTCTTCACTACTCAAAATATATTACAAAACTGAAGAAAATGTCCAAAGATATGCCAAAGATACCAAAAAATGGCTGCTAGGTCGAGTATATAAGAGTTGAGTTTGGAAAATGTGATTTTACACCTTTGTCCAAATCTGATGCCCGAGTACCGCACCTGCAGAAGATTCATCGCAGGTGCGATTCCGCAGGGGCGGAATATTTCTCGCAGGTGCGAGTTCTGAGTTTTGTCATTTTTCCGCAGGAGCGGATGTCTGGTCGCACTTGCGGTTCTGCAGGTGCGTGAATTTCACTCGCAGGTCCGAGATTAGGCTGGTTTGACTTCCATCGCAATTGCGGACATTTGGTCGCACCTGCGGTTCCGCAGGTGCGTAAAAAGCACCGCAGGTGCGAGTCTTGTGTGCCTGAGCTGGCTTCGCAGGGGCGACAATTCTTCGCAGGCGCGAGGTCGCGCTTGCGACCTATAATCCGCAGGTGCGGAATCACTGAAGCCTTTCATGCACATTTTCACCACTTTTTGTCCAACTTTCAGTCCAATTCAACACCAACCTTCATAGCATCATTTCCCTGAAAATTGAGCAATTATACACTAACAACGACCTCAAGTTATCATTTAACAATACAAAATCTAATGAGAAGAGGCTAAAATGAGTGGTAAAATCACCACTCATCAACACCCCCAACTTAGACTTTTGCTTGTCCTCAAGCAAATCAAAAATAATCACTCAATGAGGTCCTACTACTTTAAACACAAGTTAAATTTCTCATTCACAATTCCCATTTTCCATTTAAGCATCTAAACTAATGGATTTTGTTGGTACTAATAATTAGGCTCAAGTATGCTTCTTAATCGAATTACACCCTCATTTACAAACAATTTTAAGAAGTGCACGGGCTTTTCAAAACCAATAAAGTGATAAGAAAAATCCTCAAGGAGTGACTCAACAACTCTAATCTACTATACATGCTCGACTCATTTAAAAAAATAAAAAATTCACCATTTAATCCTAATTCATATGCCTTCACAAGAACGAAAGAAAGTCCCAACTCACAATATTTAC